>CAVNZL010000010.1:0-205000 GCA_963693355.1 Pontia daplidice | reverse complement strand
GTGTTAATTTTCATATCAATAGATGCGGAAAAATCCGCTCTATCTTTTAGTGTAAAGTGCAATTTAAATTATTTTTGTTTTCTATTTTTTTTGGACCAAAAACATTAAAATTTTCAGTTTTTTCAATTTTAAAAATAGTATTTGTGACAGTAAAATTATATAGTGAGTTTCAAGTGATAGGACACTGTGTCGTGTACATTTCGACCACATTTTGGTTGATAAGGACTGAAAATTGAGGATTTGGTGACCAAAACAACGGTAAAATCTTAATAACTTTTTAAGTGAATCTATGACGCCTACTTTTTAATACACCAATCGATAGAACTCTTTAAGGCGCGTCGATTGACACCACTCACGACCATATTCGACATAAACTGGATTTTTCAGCGACTGAAAACCAGTTTTTCAGTCGCCAAATCACGGCGCTTCCAGGTATACACATAAAATTTACACAGGATTATACGCCTATTCAAGAGCTATCGTTTGATATATCACACCCTGAATTCGGTACATCATCAGACCTTCAAATCACCAAAAAACCGGTTTTTGCGTTGGAACCCCACCAAGACAACGCACCACCGTCAAGGTCAATATACCATCAGAACCGGCTTTTTGCGGCGCATCTACAGACACCAAATTCACAAATTTTCATGAAGCAGTTCCGGAGATAGAGAATTTTTTCATAGTTTCATAATAAATTTCAAATAACTCTGCCAACTTACTTATAGTTATACATTTTATTACATAAATCGATAGAGCGATCCAAGGCGCATCATTTAACACTAATTTTATATCAATCGGACAGAAACCCGATTTTTCAGGGGCTGAAAACGAACTTTTTCAAGTTTTTCAGTCCCCAAATCACGGCGCTTAAATTTATAACCACAAGACCTGCACAGGATTGTTACCAAGAGTGAGGGCTATCGCCTGATATACGGATTACGAAAATCGGAGCACCGAATGCCCCTCAAACCTGCAAAAAACTAGTTTTTGCGTTCTAACGCCCTCGAAACTACGCACAACCGTCACGCTCGTTATTACAGCGGCACCGGCGTCGTCTGGCGCACCAGCCGACACCAGGAACATAATTTTCTGTTGCGTGGTTCTCGAGATATCTCCAGTTTTCACCTTCACCCCAGGGTTTCCAAGGGAACCACTTCACCATTAAACAAAATTTTTGCACCATAACATCTGCCAGAGTCGTCTTCTACGGACCAGACCTCGTCACCGCATCGGCCTCCATCACCAGCTCCACCAGGAGGTAAGATTCCTGGTGATCATCAGCGTTGGCAGCACCACCTACACCATCAGACAGAGCTCGGCGGGGGCTTTCAGAAAAGCCCAAACACCGTGACGTTCCGTGCAGGGGACTGGGAGCAATCCTACCGCAAAACACCAGGTAAGGCGGATTACCAGCCTCATCTCCAACACTACACTTTATCACTCGCAAACACATCGAGCTTGGGCTCGTTTAATTCGCCTTTTTAAGGCGAACACGAATATCACTGTACAGACGCTCACAAACCTTCCCTCCACCCTCCAGACGGAATTTCCCTTCCCCCCTCAAAATCTCAACCCCCCTCCCCACCCCCTCAAGTTTGGTATCATTTGAATCGTCTTTAGAAGGCGATTCCAACCCACTACTCAGACCTCATTTTGACCACCCCCCACCACCACCTTAATCATGCTCCCCCGAACCCCTCCGAAATCAGCTTTGATCAACACCCCTTCGCCGACTACTTCCAGTTCCACAGCAAGGCGGAACATTGTCAATTCTCTAAGCCCCGCCTTCGCCCGCTCCAGCCTACCTATGGAGTCTACACATATGGAGTTGGCAAGGGATCTTCGGCGAAGGGCCATGAACGCGCTCTCCTCTTCGCGCAATTTAAAAACAGAGATCAAGGTCGCGATCACTGAGGCTATCGACGGCCTTTTCGGAGTCGTCGCGATCCTTGATCCTTCCACTGACCCCACCAAACCTCCCCCTTCACAGACAAACAACACAATTGAAAACACTGAACAATACACGCAATTAATCCAGAAACTAGAGACTCACTCCGGATTGCTTGAGGAGTCTTACCGGGCCATCCGTGAACATACTAAACTTATAAAAACAATACCGAAACCAGCCTCCGTTGCATCGTCACCTCCTGTTGTCGAGAAAAACAACATTATCAAATCTTACGCCAAGGCCGCCGCTGTACCGAAGCCCCCTGCGGGCCCCTCCATTGTGGTATCAGGCGAGGGCTTTGACACAACCGAAAAACTTATCACACAACTCACTAAAACAGTAGACTTCCGCCGGGGCGGATATGCTCCCCTAAGGGTAACACCTCTCTCCAATAATAAACTTAAATTGGTCTTCGAAACCGAAGACCATAAAAAACACACACTCGACAAACTACACACCAGCAACACCATTAAGGCGCAAGAGGAAAAGCGCCTCAATCCTATGGTCATCCTCAAAGGCATTTCGAAAACCACTGCTGAACGGGATCTCATAAACTCGATTACAGATCAAAACCCTACACTAAAAAACCACACTTTCACAATCAAATTCACAGCCAATAACCGTAACACATCCCTTTACAACATAGTACTCAACACTACACCCTCTGCCTGGAAGGCCTTTGTCGATCTAGGCAGAGTAAACATAGGAATACAACGCGTTCACTGCAGCACATTTTCACCGTTTAGGCAGTGTCAGAACTGCCTAAACTTCGGCCACACTAAGAGCAGATGCCCCACCAACACACCCACTTGCGCCAAGTGCTCAGCTCACCACCTGACAGCTGAGTGCAAGGAGCAAACACTTACATGCAATAATTGCGCCGAACACAACACCGCACACAAAACAAATACAGACACTCGGCACCGTGCCGACTCGGAGAGTTGCCCAAAGGTCAGAGCAATGCGTGCCCGTGTGGAAGCCAAAGTAAATTACATTTAAACTCATGCACACTTTATTCAAAACACAGAGCATATACACAACACACTCGACTACACAATACACAAACATTCAATGCACATATGAAAACGTGAACGACACCCACACTTCTTTATCATTTAACCACACACTTCCTCAACAAACAACACTCATCATCACCTCAACTCATTACTATGCTGTAACCCACCTTACCTGCGATGTATAGGCTGCTGCACTTTATACTCCAGAAACCAATTTTTTATTAATAATATAACATTTTATAATTTACTTTTCTTTACATGTCACTCGGAATTGCTTGTTTTAATTTACAGTATTTTTCTTTTTTCTATAACTTTTTGTGTGTACAATTTATCATTATATTTTATTGTTATACACGGCAACAATGCAGATGGTTGAGAGGAAGGGATTGTATCCAATAGCATGACCGACCCTCAACCATCTCTCCACTGGGTTTAAATTATTAAATCCCTAGACTAATATCCACATAGTTTAGGATTTTTTGTACTCAATTATTTACAATTATGGCGCGGGTCAAGAAGTGGTTGAGAGGAAGGATTTGTATCAAATAGCAGCCGGATCCTCAACCACCCTTCCCCGCGCCCACTACCACTAGCCTAGCAAAACTCTTTTTATTATACACCTTTGTTTTACACCTTTTCTGTATAGTCTAACTTTAATCACATTACTCTTTTTCTATATTTTACATATTGTATCTCTTCAATAAGTCGTAATGAGCACTTGGACTCACTACTGTATGTTAACTTTATTATCAATGTAAATAATTTCTTATCATTACTTTGTCGTTAAACACGACAACAACGCAGATGGTTGAGTGGAAGGGATTGTATCCAATAGCATGACCGACCCTCAACCATCTCTCCACTGGGTTTAAATCATTAAATCCCTAGACTAACATCCACATAGTCTAGGATTTTTTGTACTCAATTATTTACAAATATGGCGCGGGTCAAGACGTGGTTGAGAGGAAGGATTTGTATCAAATAGCAGCCTGATCCTCAACCACCCTTGCCCGCGCCCACGATCACTTGTATATTTTCATCATCTACTTTTATTAATTACATTGTGTACTCTAAGTTGTAAATACTTCAAATGTTTAATCATAATTTTAATTATTGTAATCTGTTACTTTTGCACTACCATATATTTCATCTCTTATGTTTAATTTTATTTTGTTAACTTTATTATCATATAACCATGTTTCACTTAATTTTAATCTATTCAATAACTCTTTGTATTCTCTAAATAACTATTTTTAAGATTTGTCAAAAATAATATTAATCACGAAAATTGTACCAAAAATTAAATTGTAACGACGCGGACTCTAAGCAGGTGGCTCAGCGAAGGTTGATCGTATCCGATAGCGAAGCCGACGCTCAGCCACCTCACCCACCTTTATACATTTTTTTTACAATAAAGATCACCCATGAAAAAAATTATTTCATAGCTTAGCTTCCTCGGCCCCGGGGCGTGAGTCGCCGGGGAGGTAGGCCTACTAGACAATTAACAAAAAAAAAAAAAAAAAAAAAAAAAAAAAAAAAAAAAACTAACCTAACCTAACCTAACCTAACCTAACCTAACCTAACCTAACCTAACCTAACCTAACCTAACCTAACCTAACCTAACCTAACCTAACCTAACCTAACCTAACCTAACCTAACCTAACCTAACCTAACCTAACCTAACCTAACCTAACCTAACCTAACCTAACCTAACCTAACCTAACCTAACCTAACCTAACCTAACCTAACCTAACCTAACCTAACCTAACCTAACCTAACCTAACCTAACCTAACCTAACCTAACCTAACCTAACCTAACCTAACCTAACCTAACCTAACCTAACCTAACCTAACCTAACCTAACCTAACCTAACCTAACCTAACCTAACCTAACCTAACCTAACCTAACCTAACCTAACCTAACCTAACCTAACCTAACCTAACCTAACCTAACCTAACCTAACCTAACCTAACCTAACCTAACCTAACCTAACCTAACCTAACCTAACCTAACCTAACCTAACCTAACCTAACCTAACCTAACCTAACCTAACCTATCTTTTTTTTTTTTTTTATCCTGGAGGAATCGTTTTACGACCCCGCGCCTGGGCTGTGCAGTGGCGCGGGAGTGTGGGACTCGGCCTAAAGTCGTTCGGCCCCTACCCTAACTAAACCATCCAGGGCCCACACGGAGCCCCATATGACGTATCCGGGATCATATTTAATATACACCGAATACGCCGGGGAAAACGAGGGCCATTAACCCCCTCCATGACAGCGGGGGTTAATGACTCTCTCTCCGTCTCCATGGTCATCCCCCGCCCGCTCTTGAGTGCGGAAAGGGGACGCCATCGTTCCCCCCCGCAGCCCCACATCTTCTCCACTGGCCCGTCGGTGAGGCTGCTGCCCCCGCGTTGAGCCGCCTGAGCTACGGCCCGCAGCTCGGCGCGTGCCACCTCGTAACACCGGCAACCGCCGAGTGCCGCCAGCCCTCTGTTGCCTCGTCCGTCCTGAAAAAGATTCAACTCCCCCTCTATCCGCCGCCGCCCGCCTGGACCAGTATTAGAACCTCTGGTCCTCCCAACCACCACCCCCCCCCAACCACCCCACCCAACCAAACCAACCAAAACCAACCCAACCAAACAAAACCAAACCAAACCCAACCTAACCCAACCTAACCTAACCTAAGCTAACGGCTAACCTAACCTAACCTAACCTAACCTAACCTAACCTAACCTAACCTAACCTAACCTAACCTAACCTAACCTAACCTAACCTAACCTAACCTAACCTAACCTAACCTAACCTAACCTAACCTAACCTAACCTAACCTAACCTAACCTAACCTAACCTAACCTAACCTAACCTAACCTAACCTAACCTAACCTAACCTAACCTAACCTAACCTAACCTAACCTAACCTAACCTAACCTAACCTAACCTAACCTAACCTAACCTAACCTAACCTAACCTAACCTAACCTAACCTAACCTAACCTAACCTAACCTAACCTAACCTAACCTAACCTAACCTAACCTAACCTAACCTAACCTAACCTAACCTAACCTAACCTAACCTAACCTAACCTAACCTAACCTAACCTAACCTAACCTAACCTAACCTAACCTAACCTAACCTAACCTAACCTAACCTAACCTAACCTAACCTAACCTAACCTAACCTAACCTAACCTAACCTAACCTAACCTAACCTAACCTAACCTAACCTAACCTAACCTAACCTAACCTAACCTAACCTAACCTAACCTAACCTAACCTAACCTAACCTAACCTAACCTAACCTAACCTAACCTAACCTAACCTAACCTAACCTAACCTAACCTAACCTAACCTAACCTAACCCAACCTAACCTAACCTAACCTAACCTAACCTAACCTAACCTAACCTAACCTAACCTAACCTAACCTAACCTAACCTAACCTAACCTAACCTAACCTAACCTAACCTAACCTAACCTAACCTAACCTAACCTAACCTAACCTAACCTAACCTAACCTAACCTAACCTAACCTAACCTAACCTAACCTAACCTAACCTAACCTAACCTACACTAACCTAACCTAACCTAACCTAACCTAACCTAACCTAACCTAACCTAACCTAACCTAACCTAACCTAACCTAACCTAACCTAACCTAACCTAACCTAACCTAACCTAACCTAACCTAACCTAACCTAACCTAACCTAACCTAACCTAACCTAACCTAACCTAACCTAACCTAACCTAACCTAACCTAACCTAACCTAACCTAACCTAACCTAACCTAACCTAACCTAACCTAACCTAACCTAACCTAACCTAACCTAACCTAACCTAACCTAACCTAACCTAACCTAACCTAACCTAACCTAACCTAACCTAACCTAACCTAACCTAACCTAACCTAACCTAACCTAACCTAACCTAACCTAACCTAACCTAACCTAACCTAACCTAACCTAACCTAACCTAACCTAACCTAACCTAACCTAACCTAACCTAACCTAACCTAACCTAACCTAACCTAACCTAACCTAACCTAACCTAACCTAACCTAACCTAACCTAACCTAACCTAACCTAACCTAACCTAACCTAACCTAACCTAACCTAACCTAACCTAACCAACCCTAACCTAACCTAACCTAACCTAACCTAACCTAACCTAACCTAACCTAACCTAACCTAACCTAACCTAACCTAACCTAACCTAACCTAACCTAACCTAACCTAACCTAACCTAACCTAACCTAACCTAACCTAACCTAACCTAACCTAACCTAACCTAACCTAACCTAACCTAACCTAACTAACCTAACCTAACCTAACCTAACCTAACCTAACCTAACCTAACCTAACCTAACCTAACCTAACCTAACCTAACCTAACCTAACCTAACCTAACCTAACCTAACCTAACCTAACCTAACCTAACCTAACCTAACCTAACCTAACCTAACCTAACCTAACCTAACCTAACCTAACCTAACCTAACCTAACCTAACCTAACCTAACCTAACCTAACCTAACCTAACCTAACCTAACCTAACCTAACCTAACCTAACCTAACCTAACCTAACCTAACCTAACCTAACCTAACCTAACCTAACCTAACCTAACCTAACCTAACCTAACCTAACCTAACCTAACCTAACCTAACCTAACCTAACCTAACCTAACCTAACCTAACCTAACCTAACCTAACCTAACCTAACCTAACCTAACCTAACCTAACCTAACCTAACCTAACCTAACCTAACCTAACCTAACCTAACCTAACCTAACCTAACCTAACCTAACCTAACCTAACCTAACCTAACCTAACCTAACCTAACCTAACCTAACCTAACCTAACCTAACCTAACCTAACCTAACCTAACCTAACCTAACCTAACCTAACCTAACCTAACCTAACCTAACCTAACCTAACCTAACCTAACCTAACCTAACCTAACCTAACCTAACCTAACCTAACCTAACCTAACCTAACCTAACCTAACCTAACCTAACCTAACCTAACCTAACCTAACCTAACCTAACCTAACCTAACCTAACCTAACCTAACCTAACCTAACCTAACCTAACCTAACCTAACCTAACCTAACCTAACCTAACCTAACCTAACCTAACCTAACCTAACCTAACCTAACCTAACCTAACCTAACCTAACCTAACCTAACCTAACCTAACCTAACCTAACCTAACCTAACCTAACCTAACCTAACCTAACCTAACCTAACCTAACCTAACCTAACCTAACCTAACCTAACCTAACCTAACCTAACCTAACCTAACCTAACCTAACCTAACCTAACCTAACCTAACCTAACCTAACCTAACCTAACCTAACCTAACCTAACCTAACCAACCCTAACCTAACCTAACCTAACCTAACCTAACCTAACCTAACCTAACCTAACCTAACCTAACCTAACCTAACCTAACCTAACCTAACCTAACCTAACCTAACCTAACCTAACCTAACCTAACCTAACCTAACCTAACCTAACCTAACCTAACCACCTAACCTAACCTAACCTAACCTAACCTAACCTAACCTAACCTAACCTAACCTAACCTAACCTAACCTAACCTAACCTAACCTAACCTAACCTAACCTAACCTAACCTAACCTAACCTAACCTAACCTAACCTAACCTAACCTAACCTAACCTAACCTAACCTAACCTAACCTAACCTAACCTAACCTAACCTAACCTAACCTAACCTAACCTAACCTAACCTAACCTAACCTAACCTAACCTAACCTAACCTAACCTAACCTAACCTAACCTAACCTAACCTAACCTAACCTAACCTAACCTAACCTAACCTAACCTAACCTAACCTAACCTAACCTAACCTAACCTAACCTAACCTAACCTAACCTAACCTAACCTAACCTAACCTAACCTAACCTAACCTAACCTAACCTAACCTAACCTAACCTAACCTAACCTAACCTAACCTAACCTAACCTAACCTAACCTAACCTAACCTAACCTAACCTAACCTAACCTAACCTAACCTAACCTAACCTAACCTAACCTAACCTAACCTAACCTAACCTAACCTAACCTAACCTAACCTAACCTAACCTAACCTAACCTAACCTAACCTAACCTAACCTAACCTAACCTAACCTAACCTAACCTAACCTAACCTAACCTAACCTAACCTAACCTAACCTAACCTAACCTAACCTAACCTAACCTAACCTAACCTAACCTAACCTAACCTAACCTAACCTAACCTAACCTAACCTAACCTAACCTAACCTAACCTAACCTAACCTAACCTAACCTAACCTAACCTAACCTAACCTAACCTAACCTAACCTAACCTAACCTAACCTAACCTAACCTAACCTAACCTAACCTAACCTAACCTAACCTAACCTAACCTAACCTAACCTAACCTAACCTAACCTAACCTAACCTAACCTAACCTAACCTAACCTAACCTAACCTAACCTAACCTAACCTAACCTAACCTAACCTAACCTAACCTAACCTAACCTAACCTAACCTAACCTAACCTAACCTAACCTAACCTAACCTAACCTAACCTAACCTAACCTAACCAACCTAACCTAACCTAACCTAACCTAACCTAACCTAACCTAACCTAACCTAACCTAACCTAACCTAACCTAACCTAACCTAACCTAACCTAACCTAACCTAACCTAACCTAACCTAACCTAACCTAACCTAACCTAACCTAACCTAACCTAACCTAACCTAACCTAACCTAACCTAACCTAACCTAACCTAACCTAACCTAACCTAACCTAACCTAACCTAACCTAACCTAACCTAACCTAACCTAACCTAACCTAACCTAACCTAACCTAACCTAACCTAACCTAACCTAACCTAACCTAACCTAACCTAACCTAACCTAACCTAACCTAACCTAACCTAACCTAACCTAACCTAACCTAACCTAACCTAACCTAACCTAACCTAACCTAACCTAACCTAACCTAACCTAACCTAACCTAACCTAACCTAACCTAACCTAACCTAACCTAACCTAACCTAACCTAACCTAACCTAACCTAACCTAACCTAACCTAACCTAACCTAACCTAACCTAACCTAACCTAACCTAACCTAACCTAACCTAACCTAACCTAACCTAACCTAACCTAACCTAACCTAACCTAACCTAACCTAACCTAACCTAACCTAACCTAACCTAACCTAACCTAACCTAACCTAACCTAACCTAACCTAACCTAACCTAACCTAACCTAACCTAACCTAACCTAACCTAACCTAACCTAACCTAACCTAACCTAACCTAACCTAACCTAACCTAACCTAACCTAACCTAACCTAACCTAACCTAACCTAACCTAACCTAACCTAACCTAACCTAACCTAACCTAACCTAACCTAACCTAACCTAACCTAACCTAACCTAACCTAACCTAACCTAACCTAACCTAACCTAACCTAACCTAACCTAACCTAACCTAACCTAACCTAACCTAACCTAACCTAACCTAACCTAACCTAACCTAACCTAACCTAACCTAACCTAACCTAACCTAACCTAACCTAACCTAACCTAACCTAACCTAACCTAACCTAACCTAACCTAACCTAACCTAACCTAACCTAACCTAACCTAACCTAACCTAACCTAACCTAACCTAACCTAACCTAACCTAACCTAACCTAACCTAACCTAACCTAACCTAACCTAACCTAACCTAACCTAACCTAACCTAACCTAACCTAACCTAACCTAACCTAACCTAACCTAACCTAACCTAACCTAACCTAACCTAACCTAACCTAACCTAACCTAACCTAACCTAACCTAACCTAACCTAACCTAACCTAACCTAACCTAACCTAACCTAACCTAACCTAACCTAACCAGTCGCAGTCGAACCGCCGTCGCGGAAGCACTTAAACCGAACTGCTCCGTCTTTAAAAAATCCTAAAAATAGGTTTTTCTCGTGATATTGAAAAACAAAATATACCATCGTGTGCATCTCAGTGCGGCGAATCAGAGGACACCAAATTTGTTGTAAATTAGTGGGAGAAAAGCTTTAAATTTGGATGAAAACTGTGAAAATACAAAAAATCTGACACAAAAGTGAGTACGCCGGCGAATCAAGATCGAGAACATATGTGTTTTTATACACAACTAAATAGATCTCGTCGAGCTGCATCTTTTAAGCTATAAACCAGATTTTTGTCTCCACAAACACAGAAGTTATAAAGAAAATAAAGAATAACCACGTGGCACGAGGTACCAGATCCCGTGGGACCCTCGAACAACTAAATAGTCTATCAGATGCGCCGCAGAAAGCTGATTCAAACGACATAAAAACATATCTAACATCTCTTCAGGGAAGAAAATAACAACGGAAAAACCAAAAATCAAGAAATAAAAAGAATTTGACACCAAATAACAAGAAAAGAAGATCGACGACCCTATCAAAAAAGCACACCATCAGACGCGCCGCAAGAAGCTCTACAAAAAGGTACCAATCCCAGATTTTTCCTCTTAAAACTGAGGCTCCTGGAAAATTTTTTCTCCTGACCACGTGCCACGTGGTCGGAGATCCCGTCGGTATTTTGCGCCGCGGACGGTCTCGCGAGATAGATCTCGACGAGCCCGTCATTTTGACATATCGCACAAGTAAATTCGACCAATACCGGCGGTACTAGGAGTCCGGGAAGAAAAAGGGGGAAAAGTGCGGGATAACTCAGGAACGGTGCATTTTAGCGCGTTTTTGACGTCGGATCCAGTATACTATATAGTATACTGGACCTTGACCGCCCGGTCGAACCCTACCGGGAACAGTTTTTAAAAATTTTCAAAATTATTTTGTAAATTATTGAAATAAAAATATTAAGCGAACTAGAGTAACATTAATTTTGGCTATAACGGTGCACGCTAAATTAAAAACAACATCATTTTCGGCTTAGTCACATAAGAAAAGGGTTATAGGGACGTGTCGCGTGCACCATACCTTGGACCACCCCCCTCGCCCTAATACCTCACCCCCCTGGGGGGCTGAAAAATTTCAACCCCAAGGAACATACACGTGTGACAGCTCTATCGACTCCCCGTGCGAAGGGGAGTTGATTGAGAACTGTTGCACACACCTCACGCACACACACACAAAGATAACACACACAAACACACAAAGACACGGTCTCACACACAAACACACAAGTGTGACGGCTCAATCAACTCCTCACAACACGAGGAGCAGGTTGCCGCCGCCCACTTTGTCATTCGCATACACACACACGCACACACACAAACACACATACAAAAATACTCTCAAAAATACAAGTGTAGCACCTCATTCGGCTCCGCTGATTGCAGCGGATCCCCCGAAGAGGTGCACACGTGCAAAGGCACACACACACACTCACACACACACACACACACATAAAAGGCGAAGGATAGGAGGCCCACTCGCGCGCTATACATCTTAAAATTGACGCACCGCTCCTGAAGGGTACAAAGGCTGTGACATTAGATTTAAGTGACAGGGGTTCTTCCTATTGGAAAACCCTCAATAGTATATAAGTTTTTGACACGGCTACTACCCCTTTTGGGAGTAGACCTTAGGTTAAGTCTTATTGACTATTAAAGTATTTTGACGCAGCTACTACCCTATTGGGAGTAGACTCTAGCATAAGTTTTAATAATTTTATTATTATATAAAAATTGTGACAATTGACACGGCTATCACCCTATTGGGGATAGACCCTAGACTAAGTTTTAAACCTTTTACAACAATTGTATATGTTAAATATTGATTCATACAATTATCTATACAACATTAATTGACTAGTTATTAAAGTTAGTTGATTAAGATATAAGGACATAAAACAAAATTGTATTGACTACACCTGCAATTTAAATTCTATAACTTATAGAGTGTCTATCAAAGTCTGTGATAATTGTAAATAGTATAATAGGACCTGTTTTCAAACAACCCTAGCTATAGTCCTATTGGAGATAGCACTATATATAAGTTTGACGACTATCACCCTATTGGGGATAGATCCTAGTAATAAGAAATAAATTGACCATATAATAAAAATTTTTGACAAATCCTAGTCGACAACCCACATCATAAAAACAACTAAAATGCTTGGAATACGTACTCCACCAGCTACAGGAATCAGACGCAGTATTGATAACTGGGAGCAAGTTGCCAACAAAAGCCCAAAACAGAAGGAAGGATCCGTTGAAGCAGCAAGCAGTAAAGTGGCGTCACCTATGCAGCAGCTGAAGAAAGAAACTAGGGAAAGAGAAGCCAAAAACTGCATGCTTAAAGCGATGGCACACCTAGGAGAATCAAGAAATCTAAAAACGGAAATAAAGACTGGAGTCTCTACAGCAGTAAAACGTCTCTACAAACTTGTTAAAGAAGCGGAGGAGGAACTAGAACAGAGGAAATCACAAGCACCTGAAGATGTGGGAAAACAAAAAGAAATAAGAAGAGAAGAAGAAGTAGAAACG
This sequence comes from Pontia daplidice, assembly GCA_963693355.1. Taxonomy (NCBI): domain Eukaryota; kingdom Metazoa; phylum Arthropoda; class Insecta; order Lepidoptera; family Pieridae; genus Pontia; species Pontia daplidice. The sequence continues at coordinate 191,525 of CAVNZL010000010.1, read as the reverse complement.
TTGTCAGCAAATGAAATGGTGCTGGCACTTGAAAAACAAATAAAAAGAATGGAGCAAGAAAACAATAAACTAGAAGAATATAGACAGAGCATAGAAAAGGCAAATGAGGAAAGAGAGGATAGAGTAATAGCCGAACTTAGGAAAGAATTCGACAAAAAAGACCAAATGGAAAGAGAGAGAGAAAGAAAACTTGACGAAAAGATTAGAACGTATGCCGAAGCCACTATGGCAAATAAAGAAATAAGACAAACACAAACAATACATCCGCCAAAATATAAGCCAAAAATACACACGATAGCAGTCAAGTCTACAGAGCAAGAAACCAACACCGAGATATATGAGAAAATCCGTACGATTATAGACCCGAAAGCCACAGGAATTAGAGTAGATACGATTAGAAAATCAAAGGACCAAAAGGTGATAGTGGGGTGTCGTGCGGAGGATCAAATAAGACACCTAACTGAAAAACTGCAAATGGACAAGACGCTCACAGTGGAATCTATGAAGCATAAAGACCCTCTGATAATGCTCAGGGGAGTACTGCAGATCCACACCGACGAAGAGATCATCCAGCTCATAGAAGCACAAAACAAGCATATCTTGGCGGATATTAAAAAAGAGGACTTCAGAATAACGGTTAAAAGAAGAAGAACGGCCCGTAATCCTCTACTACAAAACATAATATTGCAGGTGTCCCCTCAAGTGTGGCAGAAAATAATAGAGGCAGGCCGAGTCCACATAGAACTACAGAGAGTGGTGGCACACGATCAATCACCACTCATACAATGTACGAACTGCCTAGGATACGGACACACACGGAAGTTCTGTGAGAATGCTACAGAAGTATGTTCACACTGCGGGGAGGCACATAAAAAGGTCGACTGCGACAAATATAAAACAGGACACCCCCCAACATGTGTGAACTGCAAAGCTTCGAAAATCAAGGCGGATCACAACGCTTTCGACTCTGAGTGCCCGACCAGAACACGAAGGGAAGCACTGGCAAGGGCGATGGTAGCCTACTGCTAAGGGCCCCAATGCGACACTCACAGACTATCCAATATGTCAGATTAACCTCCAAAGAAAAGAAATGGCACTGAACGAACTCCTGATGGAGGCAGAAAGAAGAAACTTCCTTTTGGCCCTAGTTCAGGAACCATACATCGGGTCAACGGGTAGGTTGAAGGATATGTCAGGAAGGAGAGTGTATCAGCATACAAATGAAGGGGACACAACAAAAGCAGCGATAATTGTTTTCAATGCCGGGATAAAAGTGATACAATATCCTGACTTAACGACTCCAAATGTGGTTGTGGTGAGCCTCTGTACCGACAGTTGGGAAATCGTCGTAGTCTCGTTTTACCTCGAACCGCACCCCCATGATGTCCAACATCACATCCAAAGGCTGAGAGAGATAAAAGACCGCTTTAAAAGAAAAATCCTGATTGGGGGCGATGCAAATGCGAAGAGCTTATGGTGGAGTAGCCCTGTAACGGACCACAGAGGGGAAGAACTCTCCGAAACCCTACACGGTTGGGACTTTGAAATTCTCAACAATGGAAACATTCCAACTTTCGACACCGTGAGGGGAGGTAGGAGATATACAAGCTTTGTGGACATTACGACATGCACAAAGGATCTCTTAACATACGTTGAAGACTGGAGTGTGGAAGAGGGATTAATAAACTCAGACCATAACGCGATAACCCTCAAAGTTAGGCTAGAAAAGGCAAAAGGAATATTAACACACAGAACGACTAGAAAATACAACACAAAAAAGGCAGATTGGACTAAATTCCGTCAAAGAGTACCAGAGTTGCTAAATGACCTTCAGGTAACAGAGGACTCAATCACAAAGGTTAAAACAAGAGAGGAACTCGAAGAATTAGTAAAAAACTACATGGAGTCAATAACCAAAGCAGCTGAGGAAACCATCCCAAAATTAAAAGAAAAGTCTATAAAAATAATGCCATGGTGGAATAAAGACTTGGAAACACAAAGAAAAGCAGTCAGGACAAAAAAGAGACGCATACGATGTGCAGCACCAATAAGAAGAGAAAAGGTAATTAAGGAGTACTTAGAAGAGAAGGAGAAGTATAGGACTCTGGTTGAAGAAGCCAGGATAGAGAGCTGGCGCAGGTTCTGCTCAAAACAGGAGAGAGAGACAATGTGGCAAAGCGTGTATAGAATCATAAATCGGACGACAAAGAGGGCGGAGGATCTACCGCTAATAATAAATGGAAAAACGCACGACCCTAAGAGCTCAGCATTGTTATTGGCTGAGACCTTCTTCCCCCCTGACAGAGAGGATAATGACACGGAAAAGCACAGGCAAGTGAGAACACGGGCTGAGGGGGTGAACGAGAGACCAAACAATAATGATATTGTCGACCCCTCCTTCACTCTCTTCGAGCTGGAAAAAGCAACACGTAGCCTAAACCCCAAGAAAGCACCAGGTGGGGACGGCCTTACGGCTGACATTTGCCAACAAGCAATAACATGCCAACCAACGATATACCAGAAGATAGTCAACAAGGCTCTCAGCGTAGGATCTTTCCCAAAGCAATGGAAGGAAGCAACAGTGGTGGTACTTAGGAAGCCGGGGAAAGCGGTATACACGGACCCCAAATCATATAGACCCATAGGTTTGCTTCCAGTGATGGGAAAGATATACGAAAAGATGCTGGTGACTAGGTTAAAATGGCATATAGTCCCCAGACTATCCACAAACCAATACGGATTCGTTCCACAGAAGAGTACAGACGACGCCCTCTATGCACTAGTGAACCGAGTACGAAAAAATTTAGATAACAAACTAATAACACTGATACTTTCGCTAGACATAGAGGGCGCCTTCGACAATGCGTGGTGGCCAAAAATCAAGACACGTCTCGCAGAAGAAAAGTGCCCAATAAACATAAGGAGAGTCTATGATGACTACCTCCGGAATCGCAAGATTAAATTGCGTTATTCCGGGGAAGAAGTGGAAAGGGCTACTACAAAAGGCTGTGTCCAAGGGTCTATCAGCGGACCTCTACTATGGAACCTAATTATAGATCCGTTACTGAAGGAAATGCACGAAAATGGTGTATATTGTCAAGCATTTGCCGATGATATAGTGATAGTATTGGAGGGACAAACCGGAGAAAATTTGCAGACTAAAGGCAATAAGGTACTGGAGCAAGTACTGATGTGGGGGACACAAAACAAATTGAACTTTGCACCCCAAAAGACACAGGCAATGATCACAACAAATAAATTAAAATATGACACACCACGCCTGTCAATGGGAGGGACAAACATCATGCTTGCTAAAAAAGTACGAATACTTGGCCTAACATTGGACGAAAAACTTACTTTTAATGAACACGTCTCCAATGTTTGCAGCAAGGCTGCCAATATTTATAAACAAGTCGCAAAAACAGCAAAGGTCAGCTGGGGGTTAAGGTCAGAGATCGTCCATACAATATACACGGCAGTTATAGAACCCACAATAATGTACGCAGCACCAGCATGGGAAACTGCGGCCCATAAAATCTGTGTACAAAAGAAATTAAATTCCATACAAAGGGCCTTCACACAAAAGATAGCTAAGACGTATAGGACCGTCTCTATCAACGCATCTATGGTACTGTCCGGAATCCTTCCCCTCGACCTCCGAATAATAGAAGCTGCAACATTATACAAAGCAAAAAGAGGTCTATGGGAGGGCCTGCCGGGGGATGCAGAGATAGAGAAAAGGGCTAGTCATAACAGCACAGGCCACCCAGCAGAAGAGCCGCAATTGCGCTTCGAACTCATAACGACAGAAGAGGAGCTTGCGGCAAGCGCGGAAACCGCTGCACAAATCTTCACTGATGGGAGTAAGACGGATGGCTTGGTCGGTGCAGCTTTTTCCTGTTGGAAAGGCGACACCGAAACCAAAACCCAGAAGTTCAAGCTCTCACCATACTGCACGGTCTTCCAAGCAGAGGCGGTGGCGATAGCACGAGCAACAAAATATATAAGGGGCAGCACAGAACCGGAACACGCGATCTACTCTGACTCCAGGTCAGTGCTGGAGTCGCTGGTCAGCGGGAGGTCGTTGCACCCCTTGATTGTGGAGGCCCGGCAGAACATAGCGTTAGCGCAGCGGGAATCAAAAAGGACGCGATTATACTGGATCAAGGCGCACTGCGGCCTCCGAGGAAACGAGAGGGCAGATGAATTGGCCAAAGAGGCAGCACTGCGAATGAAAACTAAGCCAACTTACGACAAATGTCCAGTATCGTACATAAAATCAATGATTCGCTCAAATTCCCGAGAAACCTGGCAAAAAAGATACGAAAGCGGTCCACAAGCAGCGGTCACAAAACTCTTTTTTCCTTGCACAGATCGGGCCTACAAGATTGTAAGTCGTGAAAGGCCTCCTCCGTACCTGATACATATGATGACGGGCCATGGACCATTTTCAAGTTATTTGCATAGATTCAATCTGAAACCTGACCCGTCATGCCTGTGTGATGGTACCACGGAGCAGACCTCACTACACTTGTTGTTAGACTGTCCAATTTTCGGATCAGCGAGGCACGAGCTGGAAGACAGAACAAATCTATCGATAACAAAAGAGTCGCTCCCCCAGTTCGTATCTCGCGTGGAAATGAAAATAGTGTTTGAGCAGTTTTGTAAAAAGATTATAAATTATGTAGTAAAGTTAAATGAAACCAAAGACGTTAGACAGCCAGACCCCGCCGCCATGGGGACTGGGCTATCCCATGGATAAAAACCAGTTTATCAAAGGAAGAGCCACCGAGCCACGTGGCGGCGTGGTCTGAACTGTAAATTTAAAGAAGTAAATAACAGAAACAGATATTAGAAATAAGATAATAAAAATATAAATATAGTTCCAAATGTAAACCGACTAGTGTAAGTGATCCTATAAATAAAGTAAAACCGCTGTTTTATTTTGATGAAGGATGATAGAAAAGATGTATGATGTAGCTTAGACAACGTCCCCGGTGAGAAATTTGCCGGGGGAGGTAGGCCGACTAGGATGCAAATAAAAAAAAAAAAAAAAAAAAAACCTAACCTAACCTAACCTAACCTAACCTAACCTAACCTAACCTAACCTAACCTAACCTAACCTAACCTAACCTAACCTAACCTAACCTAACCTAACCTAACCTAACCTAACCTAACCTAACCTAACCTAACCTAACCTAACCTAACCTAACCTAACCTAACCTAACCTAACCTAACCTAACCTAACCTAACCTAACCTAACCTAACCTAACCTAACCTAACCTAACCTAACCTAACCTAACCTAACCTAACCTAACCTAACCTAACCTAACCTAACCTAACCTAACCTAACCTAACCTAACCTAACCTAACCTAACCTAACCTAACCTAACCTAACCTAACCTAACCTAACCTAACCTAACCTAACCTAACCTAACCTAACCTAACCTAACCTAACCTAACCTAACCTAACCTTTTTTTTTTTTTTTTTTTTTCCTGGAGGAATCCGTTTACGGACCCCCGCGCCTGGGCAATATATACAATGGCGCGGGGAGTGTGGGGCTCGGCCTAAAGTCGTTCGGCCCATACCCACTAAACCATCCAGGGCCCACTCCACTCCACGATTGGCAGGGCAAGGCGTCGCCAAAAGGCTTTGTCCTAGAGCCCCGCCGAGTGGATGTCGCGTTGCGTCCTAAGACGCGCGACTCTGCTTACCGTGTCACGTCCGGGAGTTCTAGGGGGGAAGACGGAGATAGTTCCGCCGCCGCCCGCCAGGTCGTCGTCTTCGTTGCGGGGCTGCATCTGGGGCGATTTCTCGCAGGCGCTCCGCTTCTTCTTTCTTTGTGAGGACTGCCTCGCAGAAGGCACTGAAGGCCCTCCACTTGGCGTCGCTCTCCAGAATTGTACCTACAACTGTGGGTAAACTCAATGCACAATTAAGGTTTGCCGACAGGGAGCTTCTTTCAGCATCCCATGCCGGACAGTCTGTCAACGTGTGGCTTACCGTATCCACCCTGCAGCCACAATGATGGCAAGCGGGGGTCTGTTCCCTGCCGATCTTGTGCAGGTAGCTGCCGAAGCACCCGTGCCCGGTCAGCATCTGCACCAATCGGTAGGACAGATGTCCCCACCGCCTCTTCGTCCAGTCGGGGAGGACAGGCTGTAAAGCCGAGATTGTCCATATACCAACCCTTGAGGCCGCGAGTCCGCGGGCCCACTCGTCTGCAACCCAAAGCTGGCCGCGTCGTCGCCAATCGTTCACCGTTTCCAGGGAGGGCTCCTCACCTCTCATCCGAACCCTCGCCCGTCGCCAATGAACATCTGCCAGGGCAGTCGCCTCGAGGTGCCAGGGCGCGGTTCCGGCTATTGCGCACACGGCGTCGCAAGACACCGTGCGGTAAGCCCTCGCGACCCTTATGGCTATTGCTCGCTGCGACTGCCTCAGCACCGCCCTGTTCTGAGAAGACATCCCGCAGGCCCATATTGGGCAACCGTATAACGCCATGGAACGCATGACGCCCGCAAAAAGGCGGCGACACCCCCCGCCCGGTCCGCCAGTATTCGGCATAATCCGGCTAAGAGCCGTTGCCGCGGCGGCCAGCTTGGGGGCCAGTGCCGCAAAGTGCGGTTCAAACGTCCAGCGGGAGTCCAGTACCAGGCCCAGGTACTTCAGCGTGGACCCGATTTTTATAGAACACCCGCTCACCATTAGTACTTCTCCAGCTGGTGGAGCTCGACGCGCCCCATGAAAGGCGATCGCCTCCGACTTCTGTAGGGCCACTTCGAGACCTATGCGCCTAATCCGCGCCACTGCTTGGGCGACTCCGGCTGTGGCCTTCAGCTTCGCTTCCCTGAAGTCCCTGCCTTTCGCCACCACAAGTGTGTCATCGGCATAGCACACCACCTCGACTCCCCTGATCCAGGACCCTCGCAGAACCCAGTCGTATCCGAGGCACCACAAAAGTGGGCCCAAGACAGACCCCTGCGGTACACCCCGGGCCACTGGATGACGACCCCATCCCTCTCGGGTCGGGAAGATGGTCTCCCTCCCCTCGAGGTAGTCCTTTACCACCCTAACAAGGTAAGGCGGCAAATTGTGCTGCTGCATCCCATCGAGGATTGCCTCCCAAGGCAGAGTGTTGAACGCATTCGCGATGTCAAGAGACACCGCGATGACAACCCCACCTTGTTGCACTACCTCTTCGCACACGTCGCGAAGCCTCCCGATCGCGTCGATGGTCGAGCGACCGCTCCGGAACCCGTACTGGACGTCAGACAAGTCTGGTCCGTCTGTGGACAGGTGCTGTTGGATGCGGCCGGCTACGACGCGCTCAAAGAGCTTGCCGTCCTCGTTCAGAAGCACTATCGGCCGATACGCCGACGGGGATTCCGCCGGCTTGCCGGGCTTCCGTAGGAGGACAAGCTTGCCCTGCTTCCATCTCCTGGGGACACGTCCATCCTTCAGGCACTTCGTGAGAAGGTGCCGAAATCTTTCTCCCAGCTCATTTCGCAAAGCAAGGACCCAAATCTGGCCATGAACCCCGTCGGGGCCAGGCGCGGTCCTTTTGCCCGCGAGTCTTTCCACGGCAGCCTCCAGCTCAGCGACGGACACCTCGGGGACGGAGTCCCGCGGCGTCAGCTCAGCCAATTCGGCCGAAGGAGTCTCCCCCGCCGGGAACAAAGTCGACACTACCGAACTCAGCAGCGCCGGCTCCATCCCGGATGTTAGCGGCGGGGCCCAGGGGCGGAGCTTACTCATTACGAGTTTGTAGGGCCGCCCCCAGGGGTCTAACTCAAGCGTGTCGACCAACTCGTTCCACGCTCGCTCCCTGGCCTCTGCTATCGCACGGCGCAGTGCCGTCCTGGCGTCGGTGTACTCACCGTAAACACGGCGTTCCTCTTCCGGGACGTGCGTGCGTCTTCTCCTCCGATATCGGTTGTACCGGTTTCGCGCGGAAACGCATTCGCGCCTAAGTTGCGCCAGCTCCGCGTTCCACCAATACACTTGGTCTCTCGGGGGTGGCTTCTGGGTTCTTCTCATAGCACAGTCGGAAATGTGCACCACGGACTCGGCGAACCACGCCACCTCACCCTCGATTGACGTCGCTTCTGGTATTGGGCACCATGCCCTGACCACAGATGCCACTTCTGCCTCTTCCTTCTTCAGGCTCTTTAGCGACCATCTGGGTCCTGTCTGCTGCGGTAACGACGGGCTCGGGCTGTTCGGTGTCACTGACGAGGGGAGAACGTGATACCGGATATACCGGTGATCTGATAGGGTCTCCACCTCTGTCAGGACTTCCCAGTCCGGGATCCGTCGCGCTAAGACGGGGCTCGCGAAAGCCACGTCCACCACGGAACCACCCTGCTGCCTCACGCATGTCCACTCCGTCCCTTGGTTTAGCGGGACCAAGTTGTGGGCTGCGATCCATTCCGAGAGGACGTCTCCGCGTCGATCCGTGACCGAGGATCCCCACGCCGTAGATTTGGCGTTGAGATCTCCAGCCACTACCACCTTCTGGGGACTACTCCACTCGACCATGGCACTCACTCCCGCCAAATAAGACTCAAACTCCGCCACAGTCTTATTCGGCGAGAAGTAGGCTCCCACGACGACGATCTCCCCTAGTTTGCAGGCCACGTAGCCATCCCCTGACTGAGACGAGACAATTGGGTTTTTGCCGTCGATGTCGTTGACGACAATTGCGACTGACTTGTCGCGAGCGCCCAGCCAATTGTCTCTATCCGGAACCGTATAGGGTTCGGCAACCACCCCAAAGTGTATCCTCCACTGCGTCAGACTCTGAAGGAGAAGGTCTTGAGCCCTGGCGCAGTGGTTGATGTTCGTCTGAAGAAACCGTAGGGCCATACTAATCCGCTACAATTTCTTCAGTCTCCATAGCACCCGTCGGCTGGGTGGAGCCAGCTTTCTTCGCCGGCTTCGTCTTCTTCACGTGTCTGGGGGCCGAACAGTTTACCCCTCCCAGACGGTGGTCGGCCTTCTTCCCCACTTCTGCGCAGAGAACGCAATGGGGTTTGGCGCTGCATGTCGAAGCCCGGTGTCCCGGCTGGCTACACCTGTAGCACAGCTGGCTTCGGTCTTCTTCGAGGCACTTCGCAGCGACGTGCCCCAGTCTCAGGCACCTGTAGCACCTGGTCTCCCTGGGCTTCGAGAGGGATATCTTCGCCTCGATGAAGCCTACTCTAAATTTACCCTCCACCAGCTTCTTAGCAGCGGTGACAGGGACTTGCGCCCATGCGGCGTTCGTGCTCCTTCTGTCGGGTTTTATTGCGCCCACCCTGATTTGCTCAAGCGGGCACTGCCCCTTCTGAGCGAGGGCTTCCGCCAACTCCGACGATGTGACGGCGTCGTCCAACTCTGACACCCTGATGTCAGTGCACTTCACAGGAGTGTACACTTTGACATCCTCGTCCGCAATGACCTCCTTCAGTCTCGCGGCCAGCACTTCCGCCTTCGGCCCGCTGGAGGCGCCGGGTATCTGCAGAATTGCAGCACCCGTCGCCGCCCTCCGGAATTTGACGGACTCGATGTCAGTGTCCGCCAAGTCCAGCTTGGCCTTAGCCTCTCGGACCACCGCCGCGTATGTGACGCCCCTTCCCTCCGCGTCTTTCGTCAGGGCTATGACCACAGCCGCGGACCGAGGAACCTTCAGCTTAGGCTTCGGTGCAGGTTTGGGAGCCTTCCTGGCATCCCCCGGTCGCGGCCGGCTCGGAGTCTTGTCCGGTTTATGCGCTTTGTGCGCCTGTGTCGTCTCTCTTGTTTGAGGCCTCCTCGTTGGTTGCTCGGGAGCCCCCTGAGTTGCCCTCAATCTTCGGCCTTTGTAGGCGACCGTCGCCCAAGTCTCTTTCGAGGCTTCTCGGGTCGACTGTGTCACCGCCGCCAAGGAACGGGAGGTCGATGGCACCTGAGTGGGGTCTGGCTGCGAATCCCTGGCCGCACTCCTATCATCCTTACGACCCTCCTGTCCTTTCTTCTTCTTGTTCTTACTCTTCTTTCTCTTTTCAGGTTCCCCTTCCGTTTCCACTGTCTCTTCCGTAGGGGGTGTCTTCTTGGGGTAAGTTTCCTTTGGAGCTGGCCTCGAAGACCCTCCCAGCTCCTTCTTACCTTTTCCCTTCTTATCCGCCGCTAGCGGGGGACGAAGTCTCGGTTCAGGGTTGAGTCGAGGCTCTAGCCCTTCAAACCGTGCGTTCATCCTATCTGCCAACCGGCTCAACAACCTGTTCTCCATTTCTTCCAGGTCATTGGGCGCCTGTGGCATCTGCGGGCGTCTGTCCTGCATCAGATTCCGCAGTTCTCCCATTTCCTTTTGCAGTGTCTCCAGGAGACGCCTGAGACGCGCATTATCCTCCTGGAGGACTCTAGTCTCATCCGTGACGGAGCGCCTGGCCAATTCATACGTGTCCTCACGTAGGTCGGCTACCGCCTTCTTGAGAGCACTGATGTAAGTGCCCTTTAAGTTTCCAGAGGTTTTCATGACCTTCTCTACAACCCCTATACTCGCCTCGATCCGTTTTTGTACAACGGCCGATACGTCGACATCGGGATGTTGGGACAACTCCATAGGGCTCGGGCACGATGACCGAGTCACCCTCGCCTCTGCCACTACATCTAGGAATTCTGCTTCCGCACGCCTCTTCAGCTCTTCTCGTTCCTCGCGGGCGAGAGCTCTCTTGGCTTCCGCAAGACCTGAATATTCCCCCGTTGTAGGGGGTCTTCCTCTGCCCTTCTTTTTGCCTTTTGTAGGCGTTATGGTCTCGGTGGAACTGTCATCGTCCGACAGTGTCGACCGTTTCCTCTTCATCCAATGGCTGATGTTTCGGCCTGAAGGCCCTGGCAACTCAGACAGACGATCCGATGACATCGATGGTACACTAGTCATCGAGCCGTCGTCCGAGTCACTTAACTCTTCAGCGCTATAGAACGCCCCCTGGCGATTAGCAGCTTCTGCTGCGCGAGATGTCGTCGGCGTCGGCGTACGCACGATGACAACTCTAAGCTCTTTATCGAGCATCTTCTTACCTCCTCTTCCTTCCTCCCCTATCTCATCATTTTGGTTTTTGGTTTGGTTTGTTTTGTTTTTTGTTTCCATACTCCTTCATTAACGTCTGCCATCCCCCAACGTCCTCTAAGAGGAGCATTGTTGACGGCGGGTAATTTCTTCCCTGGGGAAATAAACAGTCCACCCGAGCGGAGCCCCTCGCCCGGGTAACCCTAGTACTGCGTGGGTGCGGGAGGTGCCCACGAGTTGGCCGCTAGAAGCTCGACATACTAGCCGAGCACCAGTTCGCCCTGCGGGTGAACGGGAGAGTGGCGCCGCGCAGAGTCCCCTTGGGGCGCCCCAACGCACACTCATTTAGGGTTTTTTATTGTGGTTTTCCTTCCACTTAGACCAGCCAATTAAGGCAAGCCCCCCCTGGTCTGGCCGATCTACGAGACATGACCGCCGAATCGAGCCAGGAAACAGGTTGCCCGACAGGGGATCGCAATTAATCCCTAACCGACGGTGGCACATCGCCACCGCGGCCCGCCGCGCCGTGCCAGGTGTAAAAAGCCCGCACACTCTCTCTATATACAAAATATACAAGCTCATTAGAGCACCACCTACGATATATTTACAGCATACACCAAGGCTGTGAAGCCTTCTCCCTGCGATTACACTGATTCCAGTCCGACGCCGACCGAACCGAAAACCAATGCAAGCGCCAAAAGATAGCCTTATCAGACCCGAAAGCCGGATAATGTTACCCTCCCGGTTGGCGTCACCCCGCACATAAACGAGCGCTAGGCCTTACGTACCATAATAAGCCCCAGAGAAGTCCGTGCAAAGGTGGCCACGAAGGACCCGGGGACCCCCAAGAATCGAACTTGGGAGTAACATCTCTATACATATTTACAGTTATTATTAATTACACACACAATAATAATAATAAAATCATATGTACATGGGTGTAAAGAACCCTCTCCGCAACACATTAAATATATGTACATGGGTGTAAATAACCCTCTCCATAAACACCAATATATATGTACACGGGTGTAAAGAACCCTCTACGTAAACACATTAAATATGTGTACACGGGCGTAAAGAACCCTTACCTTCATAAAATAAAAACATAAAAGTGTATAATATTTACACGGGTCTCCAAATATATTTACAAAAATATAAAAGACTTACCAGAAAAACTCCAGTGATCCTCGCCCTTATCCTTGTCCAGCGTAGTCCAGTCCACTGCAGACTCCAAGTCCGCAGGGTTCTCCTCACTGCACTGCGCTGCACTAAGCACTCACGCACACTGTGCACTATCGTGTTGTGGGCCATGTGTTAAGCCGACTAACTTGATCTTCAGCGCTCTACCGCACTGGATCACTCACCCTGTGGGCCATGTATTAGGCCAACTCCACTCGTTGCGACAACGGGGGATGCAAAACTCCCTAACCGGAGGCGCATTTCTCATACGCCATTCCCGGCCCGCCGCGCTGTGTACGGTGACGTCAACCGTCCGACCACACACTGTGGGCTCTAAAGGCCGACACCTTGTCGCGACGACGGGGAACGTGAAACGATCCTGAACCAGAGGCGGGTCTACGCCATTCCTGGTCCGCCGACTCGAACTGGTTGCCCAACAGGGCCACCTCCATAAAGCCTTGCTTTACTTTCACGATCAGCGATCGCTCCAGCTGGCAAGGACGAGCGGGAATGGTCTTCCGCGGGGCGCTGATGCCCTGTATACAGACCGGCGTCCAAAGTGGAGGCCGGCCAATCCCTCATTCGCTTCCCCTTCGCGTCAGCAAATCAGCTGTCGCTCCAGGTACTGAGCCCCCCCGGCACGACAAGCCCGGGGACCCGCGGGTAAATTCTTCCGCGGGGGGGGGGGGAACCTAACCTAACCTAACCTTTTTTTTTTTTTTTTTTTTTTTTTTTTCACCTGGGGAAACCCAACTACGGGCCCCCGCGCCGGGGCATTCGGAGAATAGCGCGGGGAGTGTGGGGCTCGGCCTAAAGGCGTTCGGCCTATACCCACTAAAACCACCAGGACCCCATCTCAGCGCGTATTGGACCGGCCATGGTATCAGCCGTTTGGCCACAACCCACAACACGGTCCGCGCATACCGTATGAAACGGCTCTCCTATGCCGTATTAAACGGCTGCCGCGTCCTTCTCGAACCTTTCGGGACGGTCAGGTGCAGCTCTCCTATGTCCTTTGCCTCACCTTCGCGATCAACGATCGCTCCAGCTTGGCAAGGGACGTGCGGGAATGATCGTCCGCTGAGCGCTGATGCCCCATATCAAGACCGGCGTCCAAAGTGGAGGCCGGCCGATCCTTACCTAACCCGGTGATACCCGATAGCGGGCCCCCGCGCCGGGGCATTCGGAGAATAGCGCGGGGAGTGTGGGGGTCTGAGCTCGCAGTGCGATGGCAACACACCCACCACTTTTACCACCAGGACCCCACCTCGGCGCATGATGGACCGAGTGGTGGTGTCAGCCAGTGGCCTTAACCGACCACCAGGCCCGCGCCTGCCGCGCGTCGGTTGACGCGCGGTTCTCCTTGGCCGTCATGGACGGCTGCCGCGTCCTTCCCTTCTCTTGCGAGATGGGATGGAGCAGCTCTCTCCTATGTCCCTCGCCTCACCTTCGCGATCAACGATCGCTCCATGTGGCAGGGGACGCGCGGGAATGATCGTCCGCTGAGCGCTGATGCCCTGTATACAGACCGGCGTCCAAAGTGGAGGCCGGCCAATCCCTTATTCGCTTCCCCTTCGCGACGGTAATACAACGGTCGCTCCAGGTACTGAGCCCCCCCCCGGCACGACAAGCCTAGGGAGCCGCGGGTAAGTTCGTCCGCGGTGGGGGGGGGAACCTAACCTAACCTAACCTAACCTAACCTAACCTAACCTAACCTAACCTAACCTAACCTAACCTAACCTAACCTAACCTTTTTTTTTTTTTTTTTTTTTTTTTTTATCCTGGAGGAATCGTTTTACGACCCCGCGCCTGGGCTGTGCAGTGGCGCGGGAGTGTGGGACTCGGCCTAAAGTCGTTCGGCCCCTACCCTAACTAAACCATCCAGGGCCCACACGGAGCCCCATATGACGTATCCGGGATCATATTTAATATACACCGAATACGCCGGGGAAAACGAGGGCCATTACCCCCCTCCATGACAGCGGGGGTTAATGACTCTCTCTCCGTCTCCATGGTCATCCCCCGCCCGCTCTTGAGTGCGGAAAGGGGACGCCATCGTTCCCCCCCCGCAGCCCCACATCTTCTCCACTGGCCCGTCGGTGAGGCTGCTGCCCCCGCGTTGAGCCGCCTGAGCTACGGCCCGTAGTTCGGCGCGTGCCACCTCGTAACACCGGCAACCGCCGAGTGCCGCCAGCCCTCTGTTGCCTCGTCCGTCCTGAAAAAGATTCAACTCCCCCTCTACGCCGCCGCCCGCCTGGACCAGTATTAGAACCTCTGGTCCTGCGGGCGGCAACTCGGGAGCTACCAGACTCTCTTTCTCGCCTCCTTTCGGCTTCCTCCTTCTGCGACATTACTTTTTCGCAGAAGAGGGAAGCCGCCCTCCAGGCCTCTTCGCCGTCGAGCATGCCCTTTATCATGCTCGACAGCGAGAGGTCAGAACCCAACACCATCCTGAGGTCGTGGCGGGGTCTTTCCCAAGCCACGCACCTCAGGAGGGTGTGCTCCGCGTCGTCCTCCTCGGCGTCATCGTCACAGTGATGACACCGAGGAGTCCGCTCTTTCCGAACCACCTTGTGCAGGTACCGCCCGAAGCATCCGTGTGCGGACAGCACCTGCGCAAGTCTAAATGACATAGCACCATGACGCCGCTTCCTCCAGTCCTTAAGGACCGGAAGAACGGCGCCAATGGTACTCGTCCCCGCAGTGGCATTCTGCAGGAACTCCATCCACTGCTCTTCAAGAATGGAGTCAGCCTCACGTCTGATCTGCGCTTGAGACTGACTCCATTCTTCGGTGCCCATCTCCACCTTCATCCTATAGAGGGCACCGCTCATCCGGGCCTCGAGGCCCCACGGCAAAGTGCCCGCCAACACGCAGGCCGCATCGCACGACACCGTTCTGTAGCATCTGGCTATTCGATTGGCGATCGTACGCTGCGCCCCGCGAAGGCACCTCTGGTTGGACCTCTTGTCCAGGGTGTCCTCCCAAATCGGAGCACCGTAGAGAGCTATGCTCCGGAGGACTCCACTGTAGAGCCTCCTCACACTCTGTGAGGGGCCCCCGATGTTAGGCAGCAGTCGCGCGAGTGCTCCTGCTGCCCTTACCACCTTGCCCTCTAGGGCTTTGAAGTGGGGTTCGAACCCCCAGCGGCCATCCAGTATGAGACCTAGGTACTTCATACTGGTAGCCACCGGGATCCGCACTCCCGCCACTTCAATGGCCGCCCCCGGCGGTGGACCTTTTCTTGGACCATGGAACAGGATGGCGTCGGTTTTTTCCAACGCCACCCTTAGTCCCAATCGCCCAATCCGGTCCACCACCATCGAGGTCCCCTCCGAAGCCAGTGCGGCCACCTCCGCAAATCTGGACCCATGGACCACGACCAGGGTGTCGTCTGCGTAGCAGAAGACGCGCATCTTTGGCAAGAGCGCGCCTCGCAACACCCAGTCGTAGCCCATGTTCCACAGCAGAGGCCCCAACACCGAGCCCTGGGGAACCCCACTCTCCACAGGGCAGCGTCTCAAATGGCCATCGGCCGAGATGTACGCCACCCTTCGTCCCACCAGGTAGTCCCTCACGATTCGGCGCAAATACAAAGGCACCCCGAAAAATTCGAGGGCCCTCGCAATCACGCCGAACGGGAGGCTGTTGAAGGCGTTGGCTATGTCCAACGACACTGCCAACGCCCTCTCACCCCCAGCCACCACCCCCTGGGTGAAAGCCTTCACCTCCGAGAGAGCCTCGAGAGTGGAGCGGCCCCTCCTGAAACCAAATTGGCATTCGGCCAAGTCGGGCCCTCCAGCCCCCAGGTGCATCCTAAGTCGCTCCGCAATGACCCACTCCAGCAGCTTACCGACCTCATCCAAAAGAACGAGTGGTCGGTAAGCCGAGGGCGAGTCAGCGGGCCGCCCTTCCTTCTTAAGGAGACATAGTCGGCCCTCTTTCCATACGTCGGGGAACCGTCCAGCAGCTAAGCAACTGCTGAACAGAGCCCCGACCTCCTTTTCCATGTGAGGGAAGGCCACCGCCCATATACGTCCATGGATGCCGTCAGGGCCGGGCGCCTTCCTGCGCGTCCTTAATCGGTCCAGACAACAGCCCAGCTCCGCCTCGGTTACCCTCACCTCTTCCAGGGTTTCCGCTGCAGTGCCATCGACTGCTGTCGTCACCATACCGGGAGGCTCATATCCAGGCGTGGCTCGAGGGAAGAGTTCGGAAACAATTCCCTCAGCCACGCTCGGCTCCAAAATCTCCAGGATTGGAGCCCCACATCCCTGGAGTTTCCTGCGGGCAGCCTGATACGGACGTCCCCAGGGGTCTCGCTCCAGGTCTTCGCGGAGTTCATCGAAGGCCCTGTCCTTAGACTGCCTAATGGCAGCCTTGAGGGCCTTCTTTTCCTCCGCGTACACCTTTCGAAGGCTCTCGGTGACCTCGACTGGGTCACCGCGCCTTCGTCTGCTCCGGAGGTATGCTCTCCGGGCTCTCATGGAAGCCACGCGCAGGTCGGCTATCTCCTGGGTCCACCAGTAAACAGCCTTCCTACGCGTGGGTTTCCTCCACCTCGGCATGGCCGCATCTGCAATGGCGCCCATGGCCAGCCTCATTTCCTGGGCCGCAGCATCAACGTCCACCGGAGGAGGCGTCTCGTCTGGTTTCAACCAAGACCTTACGATAGCCGCCTCCTCAGCAGCCTCCCTGTCGAGGCGGGTAATAACCCACCTCGGGAAGGCTGGACTCCGCCCAAGCCCAGACGGCGGAGTGGGGGCAGTTTTGCGGATCCCAAGTCGGACGTAACGATGGTCCGACAAGGTCTCCACACCTACCACCACCCGCCAATCAGTGACCCTGGAAGCCACCGCAGGCGAGGCGAAGGCGAGATCAACCACGGACTCCCCCTGAGGCCGGACACAGGTGGGCACGCTGCCCCTATTCAGGAGTACAAGCCCGAGCTCGGCCACCCACTCCTCGAGAAGTGGGGTCCTGACGCCGGTCACGGAGTCACCCCAACCACGCGAACGGCAGTTGAGGTCCCCCATGATAAGGATCGGCCTGGATCCAACTCTGCGCACAACCAGAAGCAGGCGGTCAAGGAACTCCTCGAACTCGCTCAGCCTCCGATTGGGCGAAAAGTAAACCCCGACCAGCGTGAGGGCACCCCACTCCGCCACCACGAAACCAGGTCCACTCTCCCGCTTAGTAAGAAGCGGGCCTCCCGTTCTGGTGACAACCGCGACTAAACCCTCAGGATCGGCCGCCCAATTGTCACTGGCAGGGGGACGGTAGGGCTCTGCCACTACCGCTGCGTCTACACCCCACTCCGCCATCGACTGCAGGAGCAGGTCCTGAGCCGCAGCGGAGTGATTCAGGTTCCCCTGAAGAAGCTCGAATACAGTCGTGTTATCCATTAAACAGACATGTATTCGAGCTCATCAGAGACAGCCCCACCCTCAGACGTCGAGGGTGCCGTGGGCTCAGTCACGTCCGTGGACATAGTGAGGGGGACTGCCGGTGCAACCTTCTTCACCTTTACCAAAGGTGGGTTGCACGCTCTGCCCCCCATACAATGGCCCACATTCTTCACGCCCGCATCCCTGCACACAGCGCAGTGTGGTACAGACGTGCAGGCGGAAGCGACGTGACCAGATTCGCCACAACGGCGGCACAGGCCGCTACGGTCTTTGGCGGTGCACGCTTCTCTGCCGTGCCCTGTGCCAAAGCACCGGTAGCAGCGCAGGGGGCGCTTCTCCAGTAAGGTCACCCTTGCCCCACTAAATCCTATTCGGATAACGCCCCCGGCATCCCTTATCGCCTGCGCGACCGTGACTGGGCACGTCACCACCGTCGCACGACTTGCGTCTACCCCCGTGATGCGCCCCACACGGATCTGATCCCGAGGGCACTTAGTAAAGGCCATCAGCGTTGCGGCCACCTCCTCCTCTGTCACGCTGTCTTCGAGTCTTGAGACCCGAAGCTCAACGGACTTAACGGGGCGGTTGACTGTTGCGACCCGCCCGAGAACCTCGCGGATTTCCTCTGCAAGCTTGTCCGCCTGCTGGACTCGCTCTGGGCCTCCTATCTCCAGGATGCGGCTACCCACCGCCGTTTTACGGGTGCGGATATCCTGCACCCCTAAGGCACCCAGATCCACTGCCTCTTTGACCCTTGTGAGGGCTGAGGCGTATGTGGTTCCACTTGCCACCGCCTCCCGCTGCAGTGTGATGACCACTGCAGCGGTATTGGGTGACTGCAGGTTTGGTTTACCTGATGCAGCCTTGTTGTTCATTCTCCTGCCCCCCTTTGCCTTTGTGGCCTCTGATGAGGAAGGACCTGGAGCTACTGGCGCCGAACTCTGTCCCCCCCTTGCTGGTGTCGATGTTGAGGCCCCAGGACGCCTCGAAACAGAGTGCAGCTCAGAAGGGCGCGAACCCTGCCTCCGAGCCGTTGACCCAGCACCGTCTCCAGAGACCGGCAGCACCTGTTTTCCGGCACCTCTCTTCTTCTTCTTTGAAGTTACTGTTGCCCATGTTTCTTTTTCCACACTGGTGCTGGCTGGCTGCACAGTAGGTGCAGGTGCCTTAGCAGCATCAGTCACAACCAGTCGAGAAGGCTCCGCCCTCGCTGGGGTGCCTCTCGCTCCTGAGGCCGCCAAGGGTGGCCTCATAACAGGCGCCGGTGGAAGTCTCTCTGAGATCGTTTCGAATCTTGCATCCACTAGAGTGCCGACCGATCTCATGATGGCCGCCTGGTTCTCCTCCAGCAAATGCTGGAGATCAGCCAGGGTGACCACCTGAGTCGACGGTTTCTCTCTCTCCTCCGGTCGCCTATCTTTCTTCTCCACTGGAGCAGCTGGTGGAACACGCTCCGATATGTCACGCCTGAGGGCCTTCAATGAGGCCCTCAGTTCCTCAATGTGAGCCCTCATCCTCTCATTTTCCCTTCGCAGGGTCTTCATCTCGCGTGAGACCGGTCGTTCCAGCACGTCCAGTACCAGCTCACGGAGTTCCCTCGCGGCGATCTTAAGGTCCCTCTGCAGTGTTCCCTTGAGGTTGCCACTTTTTGTCGCAATCTCGGTAATTCGGCTTGTGTGCCGCTCCGCACGTTTCTTGAGCTCTGCAGAGCTCAAGAAAACGATATCTTCCGAATCCGGATTCGGGTTCACTTCGGATTCGGATTCGGATTCGCCTTCACCTGCCATTGGCAAGACAACCTGGCTGCCTGAGGCTACTGACTCCTCGCATCCTGATGCCTCTGAAGGCCCATCAGTAGATGGGACCTCCGCTCCGTTGCGTCGAGCTCCCGCCCTGAGCTGGCGCAGAAGGGACTGTTTGAAAGAGCGCCCTTTTTCCTCCTCCACGGCCTTCTTTTTGGAGCGAGTGACCCTCGTCTCCGTAGCCGTCTCCGAACCAGAGCTGCTCCGCACCTGCTTAGATTTTCGTTTCCGGCCCAATCCTAAGCCGACTTCTTCATCAGCAGTTGATGAGTCAGTCAACGGGCTGCAGTCCCTCACACTTTTTCCCTTAATAGGGCTCATTTTTAAAAACTTATAAGTTCCCAACTTCGAGTTAAACATTAATCGGCCGACTAATAATTTAATCGACCGATCAAGGTGAAAAACTATATACTACGAATTAACGAGTATATACACAACATATAAAATAAATAAATTCTAGTCGCGCCCACGCTTACAAAAATTGCGCTAGCGCGAGCAGAACTAAAAATTAAAACTAAATTATAATTAAAACACACAATACAAATAAATATACAAAAGCGCTTAAGTCTAACACCTATTGTCTCTAACGGCTGGCCGGCGGACCCGAGGGCGTGACGTCACAGCTCAGACAACAAAGGAAAAGCAAACTTGCACCTTTTTTCTCTCCGATTCCAACGAACGGGGTGTCGTTGGATTCGTCTCAGCGAGACGTACACAGATATGTGAATATCTTTTCCCCCCGGAGCAGTGGGGGGGAGATAACACAAAAAACTAAGTTTTTAGAAGAAAATTTCTAGCACCCTCATTTCTGAAGGGATTTTAAAATTTTTAACACTCACGTATACAGGACGTCAATGCGCATCTTATGACACCAAAAAAGTGGGGGGTCGTGGCGACTGATCGCCCAGCGCACGCGCTTGAACAAACACTTTTCTTCACGTCCACTTTTTTCTGAATTTCTCCAAAATTTTCCGTCCGATTTTTTAAATCAGCACATCAATTTCTTCGTCTTTGTAAGACGGACACAATGGTACCCAAATCTCATCGATCCGATAAAAATCGGGGGAGATAGAGTTTAAAAGTTTTTTAAACTTCGGAAAATTCCAAAGCCGCCAATTTCCACACGATTTCCAAACTTTTTTCAAAAATACGTACAATTCGTCTCAGCGCATCCAATGACACTAAGAAAGTTGGGTGTCACAGCGACTAATCGTGAGCCACACACTTTGCAAACTACGCGTCCTTTCGCACTAATTTTTCACTGCTTTTTAAAGAAAATTGTGGTCCGATTTCAACGAAAATTATACCACTGCAATCCTTGCACAATTTTGCATCAGATGACACCAAAATCACCACGATACGCGAACTTTAACCACGCGCGGCGATTTTTAGAAAGCGGAGCGACGCCCAGAACGATCCGTTTGGTGCAGGCACTCGACGCAGACTAAACCTAACCTAACCTAACCTAACCTAACCTAACCTAACCTAACCTAACCTAACCTAACCTAACCTAACCTAACCTAACCTAACCTAACCTAACCTAACCTAACCTAACCTAACCTAACCTAACCTAACCTAACCTAACCTAACCTAACCTAACCTGTACCCAGAACCTAACCTAACCTAACCTAACCTAACCTAACCTAACCTAACCTAACCTAACCTTTTTTTTTTTTTTTTTTTTTTCCTGGGGAAATGCATTTCGCAGACACCGTGCCGGGGCAAAAATTCTGTTGGCACAGGTACTGTGGGGACTCAAGCCCTGAAAAGGGCTCACTACCCCACTAAAACCCCAGGGCCCAATTCAACTCGCTATATGTCGGGGCCCGGTTATTGAGATGTCATTGCTCCGGGACCCCAACAAGCGACTGCTGCGACTGCAGCTCTCCTTGCCGCATTTATGCGGTGCGACACCTTATATATACAGTTTCAACCCACCTAATAGTGGGGTGAGAAGTTCTCCTTATTTACATATTTACAGATCTATATTTACAGATATATATGTACATACTCCTAAGTATAAAAAAAAAAAAAAAAAAAAAAAAAAATTACCTAATTACTATTTACAGT
Organism: Pontia daplidice; assembly: GCA_963693355.1. NCBI lineage: Eukaryota > Metazoa > Arthropoda > Insecta > Lepidoptera > Pieridae > Pontia > Pontia daplidice. The sequence goes on along the minus strand of CAVNZL010000010.1, from coordinate 170,036 downwards.
ATATTCTCGCGCTGCGTGACGTCGCCGGCGACCGCCTGTTCTACGACGCCGTATCGGAGCGGACGCGGGATCAACTTCACGCGCCCGCTCGGCTTCCTCCTTCTGCCTAAGTACAGTACACGCAAAGTTTTCCAGCCGTGTCCACGCCGCCTTATCGTCTATAATTCGCCGAACTATTTCCGTGCTGAGTGAAGTGTCGGAACGGATGATACTAGCAATGGAGAGCCTTTCAACCGCCCACGCAGGACATTCAAATAACGTGTGGCCCACATTGTCGTTCAGGGCTCCACAGTGATGGCAGGCCGGGGACTCCTCCCGACGCGCAATACGGAACAGGTAACTCCCGAAGCACCCATGCCCGGAGAGTACCTGCACCAACCAGTAGGATGGAGTCCCTCGTCGCCGCCTTACCCAATCCTTAAGGACGGGACGTATGGCGTTCAACGTCCAAGTGCCAGCTCTTGAAGAACTCAGCTCCTCCTCCCAGAGATTTAGCACATTATCATGGGCTTCTTCCCTCCATGCCTTGACTACCTCTGGGGCAGGCTCCTGTCCACGAGCTCTGAGTTCTGCCCGCCGCCAGTATACTTCTGCAAGCGCAGCCGCATCAAGATGCCACGGTAGTAGCCCGGCGATGACACACACGGCGTCGCAGGACACCGTGCGGTACGCCCTCACCACCCGCGTGGCAATCGTGCGCTGCGCCCGCCGAAGTATCGCCCTATTGGAAGTAAGATTGGCCTCGTCCGCCCAGATCGGGCAGCCGTACAGGGCCTGAGACCTCACTACCCCAGCGTATAAACGACGTCGTCTGACGCTGGGCCCGCCGATATTGGGCAAAATACGACACAAAGCCGCCGCCGTCTTATCCAATTTGGGCGCAAGCGCCGAAAAATGGCTTTTAAACGACCACCTACGGTCGAGGACCAGTCCTAAGTATCTCATAGTGGTGGCGATTGAGATGTTGACGCCGCCCACCATGATGCCAGCACCTGCTGGAATACGGCGATTGCCCGAAAAGCAGATAGCCTCGGTCTTATCGAGATTCGCGTGGAGCCCGATTTTTCTTATTCGAGCCACAATCTGTGCCACTGCGGCCGTTCCCCGCAGGCACGCCTCCCTAAAATCTTTTCCGGATGCCACTACCAGCGTATCGTCGGCGTAACAAATAATCTGCACACCGGCAAGTAACGCCGCCCGCAGCACCCAGTTATATCCAATGTTCCACAGGAGCGGCCCAAGGACCGACCCCTGTGGAACACCGCACGTGACTTCATGTTCATGCCAGCCATATTCCAGGGGGAACACTACTTTTCTTTGCCTGAAATAGTCATTAATTATATCTATCAAATATTGTGGAACCTCGCAATAACGGAGCCCATCAATAATATGTCTCCAGGGCAAGGTGTTAAACGCGTTCGCTATGTCGAGCGATACTGCGATCACAACCCCGCCCTGAGACGTCGTCTGTTCCGTAAATTGTCTTAATTTGGCTATGGCATCCATCGTGGACCTGGACCGCCGAAAGCCGAATTGCGAGTCGGCCAAATCCGGACCGACTGTGCTCAGGTGTTGGTTGACTCGACCGGCAATCACCCTTTCGAGCAACTTGCCGGCTTCATCGAGCAGCACAATCGGCCGGTACGCTGACGGGCTGTCAGCCGGTTTCCCAGCCTTGGCCAGCAGCACCAATCTTCCAATTTTATATCTTTTTGGGAAGCGACCTTCTTGAAGACATTTCGTAAATAGGCGTAAGAGCCTCTTCTCCAATCCGTGTTTCAGCGCAAGGGCCAGCACCCTCCCGTGGATGCCATCCAGGCCTGGGGCAGTCCTCTTGCACTTAATTTTCAACATAGCTATGTTAAGTTCCTCCGACGTCACCTCCGAGACAGAACTCGTTGGATTCGCCGGAGGAGAAAGTCCGATCCGGTCATCGCCGCCCGAGGGGGAGGAGGCAACGGGAAACAGGGATTCGACGACCCGCATAGCAACATCCGGCCTGAGAGTCATGGTTAGCGGCGGAGCCCAAGGGCGCAGCCTGCTCATGACGAGCTTGTACGGACGCCCCCATGGGTCCCGCTCGAGCGTATCGAGGAACTCGATCCATGCTCTCTCCTTTTCTTCGGCAATGGCTGTTGTTAAGGCCTTGCGGGCGTCTCTATAATTATTGTAGAGACGTGCCTCTTCATCAATGTTAAATGTCGAGTGACGACGTCTGAAGCGAGTGTACCGGCGGCGGGCAGCCACACATGCCCTGCGCAGACAAGTGAGCCTTTCCGTCCACCAATGCACCTGCTTTTTTGGCTTGACTGGGCGACTCCTGGCCATGGAGCAGTCCGATATCTGCTCCAGTGCCCTCGCAAACCAGTCCGACTCGCTGTCAATATTGACGTCCTCCGGCCAGGAGTTCCAAGACTGTACAATAGCCGACAGCTCCAGGCATTCCCTGTCCAGTGACTTCAAGGACCACCTGGGTCCGAGCTCCGGCGGGCCGTTGTTATTGTTCGCCATGGGAGTCGACGGGGGGAGAATCTCGAATCGAATATATCGATGATCGGAGAGGGTCTCAACCTCCGCCAGCACTTCCCAGTTTCTGATGCGTCTAGCAAGAGGGGCGCTCGCAAACGTTATATCGACGATCGAGCCCCCACTCCTGCGCACACAAGTTAAAGTTGTGCCCCGGTTTATTATGGCCAGGTTTTTGGACGCCGAGAAATGTAGCAACAGATCCCCCCTTCCATCTGTTGTTGTGGAACCCCATGCTCTCGACTTGGCATTGAAATCGCCAGCGAGGAGGACGTTAGGGTGATCGCACCAATCAATGATGGAGTCTACCTCCCCCAGGAAGGACTCAAAGTCTGCCAATGGCCTGTTGGGAGAGAAATAGACTCCAACGATCGCTAGGTCCTTTGTTTTGAGGCCCACGCAACCGTTTCCTCTTCGGATGGAACTGACTGGAGGTGTGCCGCTGGTGATAATTGCGACAGTTCTGCTAGTGTCCCCAGTCCAGTCAGCTCGCTCTGGAATCGAATACGAATGGTATATAATGGTTCAAGAGATATAACGAAATAGTTCAAAATACTATTTTTAGTATATGGCCATTTTGAAATTAACTGATGAATTATGAAACGTTCGATAAGTTATTCACAACGCACCTAGACAAATTTGTGATTTTACTGAGTGGGCTATGAACATTACGAAACGATTTTATTTATTTCTCAAAAATGTGAATTATTGCAAAATTTTCATTAAAATTGTAACTTGAGATTTATAAATATGACATAATTTACGTAGTTCGATTGTTAGAAACTAGATGGCGCTATAATTCGAATTCTTTATATATATGAAATTGTAATTCTTCAGAATCAGAAGTGTTGAATGTTGTTTCCGAAACACAGTATGAATCAAATAATTACCTAATTATCTTATACTTTACAATAATACCTTAAAGGTAAAATATTCTAACCAGTTCAACTATTTGAGATAATATTTGTGTTCAACAATAGATGACTCGTTCATAAAATGTATATGTAACTTAGGGAAGTTGCAACAGAAATACTGTAACAGAATAATTGACTAAGGAGTCTAATAGCAAAAAAAACGTATAAAAACAAATTTAGCGTGGTTACATACTAAAAATATGATATTTTCAGTCATTAGTTTCTTTGTATTGGGTATTGAAAAGGCAACTGAATTGCATTATTTGTGTTAATGTCCACTTCAATAATCACGGTTTAAATAATTTATTCGTTTGCAAATATGGGTACAAGAAAAACAAGGTCTTAACAAAGGTATAACAAATTACATAAACTATATTCTACCACAAGGCATGCAAACTACGAGTACACTTCTACTAGTGGATATTACATTACATTTAAATTCATAACTAGAAACAATTACAATGCCTTAATATTATTCATTAGATGTTTTGTATGTGAACAGACTTTATTTATTTAGGTCATCGGTAAAAATTGCATCGTTCGAAATGGTTTTATTAGCCCAGAAAAATTATATAATTCTAAACGTAATTTTATTCTTTGATTTCTATGATTTCTATGATCGGTGTACAACGCAGTGATACACCATCTATAGCTGCCAGTTTTTCTAATAAATAAAGCTTTGAGTTTGAATATGAGATGTCGTCGGAGAATTAATGAGTGACTTCTTATGTGGTATGAGGATAAAAAAATGAATTAAAGAAACAACCAGACTGTTTTATTCAAATCGGTCCAATATTTTGCCAGATTAAGTCGTACAACAAAGCAGGCCCTCAAATACATCTGAAAACATGTAAATCCCCAATATGTAGATCATAATAATGAATAGATTTCTTAAAAGTGGAGGTCGATAGTGAAACATCTCGAAAGGGATAAAAATATAATTCTCTTATAAAAACATAACAATTTAAATGCACATCGATCGCGTCTCAGTCTCGCAGGCGACTAGTCTTCGGCCGAGCCCAGAGTGCGGCAGGCGGCGTCCAGCTCGGCGCCCAGAGACAGCGTGCGGCCCTCGGCCGACCAGCGCCGCTCGCTGCTGCGCCGCACGCCGCGCCGCGCCGCGCCCAGCCGCGAGCGTAGCGTCACGCGCAGCGTCTGCGGCGCCGCCGGCAGCCGCACGCGCACGCACAGCGCCACGCCGTCGTAGAAGTCCAGGTCGGCGCCGACGCGCAGCCGCGGCTCCAGCTCCAGCTCGGCCGCGGCGTCCAGCTCGCCCCACGCGGCCGTCGTGCGCAGCGAGGCGCGCGCCGCCACGCCGCCGCGGGCCTCCACGCCGCCGCGCGCGCTGCGCGACCACACCGACACCTGCGCATGCGCGTCGAGCGCCACGCTCGCCAAAGACTCGACGCGGTACTGCAGCGCCACGCCGTCCAGCAGGCGCAGCGCCCTCGCCCGCGAGGCCAGCGGAAGCAGCGCGCGCAGGGCCGGCGTCGGCGCGCTCGCCGTGCCCGCCCACACGTGGCCCACCAGCTCCGCGCGGCCGTCGAACAGCGCCGCGGGCGGCAGCCGCGCCCCGCCCACCGTCAGCGCCAGCGACGCCGCCGTCGGCTCGTCGTCTTCGGCGCCGCCCGTGAGCGCCTCGAGGCCGGTCGCGACGAGGTCGACGGCGAGCGCGTCGCCGTCGGGCCCCCGCAGGCGCACGACGCCCCGCCGAAGGGCGCCGCCGCGGGCGATCTGCAGCGAGTCCAGCGCCGCGAGGGCGGCGGGGGCGGCCGGGGGCGGCGCCAGCTGGCGGCGCAGAGCGGCGGAGGTGGCGGGCGCGAAGGCGGCGCGCATCCTTAGGAGGGGGGGCAGCGCGGCGCGGAACATGGCCGCGCTCTCGCCCAGCGCCAGCAGCCGCTGCCACAGCACGCGGACCATCTCGCCCTCCGCCTGGAAGCCGAGAGCGCGCAACTTATTATTATAGCAACATTAATATACACATTCCAAGAACTTAACCGCGCCCTAATGCCTACAAACTGTTCAAACTTCGTAATTATAGAACGAACTCGTTAATAACGCGTTTTATAAAATTGTATAATTTTCTATTATACTTCATGATATATTACACAAATTTAAAAATAAATCAAGTCTAACTAAAAAACTGTAATTTAATTTAACAAAGTAACCTAATTATTGTGTTATGATTGGTTTATTTATTTTTTCGATTTCTTATTAAGGAGCCCTAAGTCTAATTCAGTAGCTGACTGTTCTAAAATGTATGTTGTTAACTAACTGTGTGCAAGCTGTACTCTCCTGTACTTGCATATGTGCTATGTTAGTCTAGTAAATGAATAAATAAAAGGCGCCGGGCACCTGGTGCGCGAGCGAGGTGACGAGCGACAGCAGCGTGAAGGGCTCGTCGGCGGCGGCGCGCAGCAGCACGTCGAGCGCGGAGGCGCGCACCACGAGCGACCGGCCCGACGCGCACAGCGCCTGCAGGCGACGCGACGTGCGAGGCGACAGCGCGCTCTCGCAGCCGGGCGCGTCCAAGGCGTCCAAGGCCGCGAGCGCCTCGGCGTCGCTGCCCCGCTCCGCCCACGCCAGCAGCGCGTCGCGGCCGCCGCCCGAGCTGCCCAGCGCGCGCAGGTGGGCGACGCGGCATCTCTCGTCGCGGCACGAGCCGAGGCCGGCGCTCAGCTTCTGGACGGCGGCGGCCGCGAGCCTCGCCTGGGGGTCGCGGCGCCTCAGCGAGCGAGCGAGGCCGCCGAGGGCGACGAGGGCGGCGGCCGCGACGTCGGCTTCGCCCGCCTCGGCCTCGGCGCGAGGCCAAGAGACCGACGACAGCAGGCTCTCGACGACACTCTCCTGCGAACGGAAGGTGCCGTTGGGTGCCTTCTCAAATGAATAATGAATCGTCTTCAATGTACCGGCAGGCCTTTCGAATTGTAATCTGCTGAAATGTCCAAGAACTTGGGAAAATTATACCTTAACTTCGGTCAACACATCGCCCACGTTTAACTTTTTTGTGAGGTGATTTGCGGCTATTTGTTGGTAATAAGTAAGGAGCGTTGGAGAGGTTCGGTACTTCTGTCCGTAAAAGCGATAATGTTCCAAGACTGTAGACAAATAAACAGTGAACCAACGTGCGGGTCAGGGGCGAGGGCGAGGGCGGCGTAGTAGTGGGTCGCCAGCGACGCCAGCGGCGAAGCGGGCTCCTGCAGCAGCTCGGCCACTGCGGCGTGCGGCTCGGCGCCGCCGCACGAGCCCAGCAGCCGCAGCGCCGGCGGCAGCAGCGGCCTGTCCGTGCGCCGCAGCCGAGCGCCGAGGCTCCGGCGCGACTCGCGGCAGAGCCGTCGCCTCGCCTCCGCGGCCCGCCACGCCTCCGCCGCCTCGCCGCCGCGCTCGCCCTCGTCCGGCTGCCACTGCGGCTCCCACGCCTGCGGGTCCTAGAGCAGTGATCGAATCGTTACAATTTTAGTCAATGCTGAAAAGTTATTCGTGCCCTTGAAATGATTCGAGTGAACGAGGAGCGATAGTGCGCCGGCCTTATCTGTCGACGGGCGACCTTTCGACCTCGGCGTATCGGCGCTCACCGGGGCCGCGTCGGAGTCGTCGGTGGCGGGCGCGGGGGCCGCGAGCGGATGGGGCGTGAGATGCGGGGGCACGGCGGCCAGGGCCTCTGGGCGCGCGGCGGCGCGTGGCGCGGAGGCCCCGGAGCCGCGGCGCGTGAGCCGGAGCCAGGCGCGAGCCTTGAGCCCTCCTCCGGCCGCCAGCCGCGCCTCGTGCACCTCCTCGGCGTGCACGGCCTCGAGGCGTCCCTCCTTCCGCGAGTAGCGCGCGACGCGCCTCGACTCCCCCCATTCGCCCTCGCACTGGCTCTGCCGAACAAAATCGGTTAGCGCTGTTCCACTCTGTCTCTGCACACGGTGCCGGCCGACTCTCACCTTTATCTTCCGGAAGCTATTCTCAGACTGTGTCTCGTAGGCGACTCGACAGACTCCCGACGCGTCAGTCTCGTTTTCCGTGCCCGTTGAGTTCTGAAGCTGAAGTCGAAACTTTACTTAATGAGATCCCATTACAAAGACTAGGGCAGTTCACACATATTTAAATTACTTATATAATGTCAAATGAGATAAAATATTCTCAAAGAATTTCAAATATAAAGCAAACATTTTTTAAAAAATTACTCGGTAAAAATTGTTTCTCATTTGTAAGAAATTGTTGAGGCTTTACTTTGATTGCATCTTACCTCAAGACAATAATTATATTTAAGCAATTGAAGCAGAACACATATTTATCTGTACCTCCTTAAAAATATATTTTTAAGCTCAGAATTTCTCAAAAAATGATCACATATGAACCAATCCAAAACAAATAACTGAACTCCCACACCGATATACCTCAAAAGTAATAATTGATAGTTCCATATGCTGCCTTCCCATACATGACCATATTCCAAGGTGGTCAGTTACATCTGTATAAAAAATATGTCAGTTTCTGATGGTCTTAGTAAACTATTAAATATAACTATATGCCATATGTTATCAATGAATTGATGTATTTACCTGAAACAGGCTAATGAGAGAACGCTTATAGTTCAGTACATCGGACAACTCGTCCCCGTCCAAATAGGCATGCAGCACCAAGCCGTCTTTAAAGAGAGCGTAGAACTGGGAACGAGGGTAAGAGTCCCAGACAGAAGCGTGTGGCAGGAAGTCATCACGAGCTCGCACGCCGCGAATTAGCAGTCGTGGTTCCATCAGTTCGAAACGTAACAGGCGCTCATGACCATCGCGCCAGGTTTCTTCCACGTCTAAAGCCGCCGCTACTTTGTAAGCCACTTCACGCTCCCGTTGGCTTACTTCCTGCAGCTGTACCGTAGTCTCTACTGCGTACGTCTCGCGCTCGGCAAACTCCAGTGGCTCTAATCCCGAGACGACACACACAAAAATCGCATATACTGCGCACAATATTGATCTAACCATCTTAAAATAAACTACAATAATACAATGCACCCACCAGTGCCTACTGACTACAAACTAATATTTAAAATCATAATTAAATTAACTCATTTCTCAAAACAATCTTGCGCAGCTATTACCGGCCTAAGGTCAAAACTTTGACACAGACTAACACTTATTGATACACCACAGATAACATACAACATTGTTCAATGCTTGACCCATAGAATATGTATTTCTTCTTCTATCTTTACTTGTTGTTGTGTATATTTTTTTCCTTTGAAGGAATAAGGCTGACAACATCATATGCATTTCAATTTGTATTTATCGCTTCTCGGCCTTTTGGCTAAGATCAAAGTGTAGTTCAATTTGTATAAACGAGAGAGATTTATATAAAATAAATAAGGTCATGAATAAATTCAAAATTGAATGAATTCATGTATTTTGAAACAGCCAGCCATACTAATTATGGTCATTTAGCATATTTTTGTAAGAACTCTGAACACTGCTCCATCTAAAAGATGATCATTCCTTTAAATTATGCACAAGTCCTATTGAACTGGCAAAAAGAAAATTTTCCCATGGTGAAAAAGACATCTGAAATGAAACTTATGTATATATTATTGAGTTAAAAAAATAAATAGAAAAAAATGTTGATATACTAATTGTAAATTTTACCAAAAGGAAACAAACTCAAAAATAATAGTGAATCATTGGATTGCTAACTTTAAACTAATTTTGTCTCAAACACTACATTTAAATAATACCACTGTAAATTCCACTTACAGATATCATACATATTATTTAACAGTAATAAACATCGTATATGTATTTTTTTAGATGCATTTCGTATTAATAATTCAATTTTATATACAACTCTTTACTTCTAAAATAAATAAATATGGTTCTAGTAAATTGTTGGATTTATATGTCAACTAAAAAATTTCTTCTTCGAATTGCACATAAAATTGTAATAATTCTATAAATTTATCTCTGGACCATATTCACTTTGATTGCTCTGCAACTATTTTACAAAGGATATTGGATAATTAAGACCTTTTGTCCCGTGCTCTATTCAGGGACGTCTCAAGAAGTCAAGAATACATACATTTAAACAGTTTTGAAGTTTTCATTCTTTTTTATTTAAGTTGATCTTCTTTTATATTATTACAATAGATGTATAGTATATACTACCGAGGTGTTGAAATGTGTGTACTTGTCAATTGACAATGTTAAATATTTGCAACATTTAGATATCTATAAACTAATGACTATTCAATAGACGATGGTTATAATGATTCCACAAACATTGTTATTATTTAAACGAATGTTTAATTACTGTTTTGAAAATGTTTGTTGTTTGTTTGACCATTGTAAATCGTAGGTTCGTATCCCACCACCTGAACCTCTATCCTCTATGTGTCGACAAGATCATTACACGAGAATTGTCGAGCGCAAATTTTATTTTATTATATAACAAAACATACAAATATGAGACACTGTGTCTTATACAGTATATACATGTGCAAATGAAACTTCAGAACTTACAGGTTCATTAACCGATTTTATTAGTCAATTAAAAAAATAATATTCATTATAGCCACAGTAGCTTCTTTCATTCTCATTTGGTAAAAAATTCATCAACATTTATGAAATATGTGAAGTGGGTTAGTGTTTGCTAACAATACTTCCATGTCAATAACACTAGGAAGGTCTTAACGAGACATAAAATATATATTTTAGGTGTCTTCTTTGGCTCGATTTGCTCCCATTAATTCAATCACAGCGTGTGTCGGGCGATGTCAAGAGTAAATGGTCATCAAGATCATCTGAAACAGAAAGCTGAAATAATATCAGGAGTGAGTGGAACGTCGCCCTTTCCGCAAACTCACCTCCTCCAACGAGAAGGGAATCACCGCGTGTTTCGCTTCCAAACGCCGGTGCCGTTCTGGAACAAGGAGCAATCTGTCACTTCTCCGATCCTTCGCTTCGACCGGCTGGAAGTTCGAAAGGACGCGTACCGTGCGCCAGATGCAGCCTCGCCAGCGCCAGCAGACAGTCGTCGGCGGACAGCTCCGGGCCGCGCGCCCAGCGCAGCACCACGCCCTGCAGCACCTTGTTGGACACGCTCAGCCCGCACTCGCGCAGCAGCTCGCGCAGGGCGTACGCGCTCACGCGCCTCCACCGCGCCGCTCGCCGCGTGGCGTCGCGCCACCCCGCCACCAGCGGCAGCAGTGCCGCCGCTTCTTCGCGCGTCGCTCGGCCGCTCAGCGTCGAGTCAGGCAGCGCCACCAGCGCCCGGCACACCTCCGCCGGCACGCAGCCCCGCAGCGCCCGCGCGAGACTCTCGCCGTCCACCTGCACAAGCTGAGGCTGAGCACCCTGTTCCTGGACCACTGCTTCGCGACGCCGACGCCTCTTTACCTCGGGCCTTGCAATCTTATCGCGAGCGAGGCGCAGATCTCTCTGTAAAGATGAGACACGTCAGCGGTCACGATGTAGTCCAACGGAGTCGACCGAATGTATCCAGAGGCTCACCGGCAGAATTCCCGCGAGCAGCTCGAACTCAGCGGCGACGTCTCGGACGATCGCGTTGTCCTCGTTGGCCTCCCTGAAACGGAGTCGAGGCGACCGGTCAGCGGACGGTGAGTCGAGTGGGGAGCCAACGCATTACGCACCAGACGTCCGTCGGCCGGTCGGTGAAGACGCGCAGCAGGAAGGCAGCGGACAGGTTGGGGCGCGCCGTGTAGGGCAGCAGCATGTAGCGGCCCGGCGGCAGCGTGACGAAAGCCGCCACCTCGCTGGCCGCGGCCTCGTGCCGCATCTCGAGGGCGGGCAGCGTGCGGAGCGGACCCGTCGAGGCGTCCGCCGGCAGCTCGTACAGCGTCAGGCCGATGGTGTGAAGGCGAGCCCGAGGGGCCTGCGCTAGCGCCACGACCGCGTGGCAGACGTCGCCGAGCGGCACCGACAGCTGGAACTGAGGGTTGGCTGCGAAGGTGGGGGCGGTGGGGGGTCCGCCGGCGTTGTACCCCACGCGCCACCGACGCCGTGCGAGCGCGACGCGCCACGGTCGACGCGTCTGCAGCGCGGGTTCACGCGCCCACTCGTCGGGCCCGATGTGCACCAGCTCCAGACGGCTGAAAGCGCTCGCGAACCGCTCCAGGGACATCCTATGCGATACATCAGGCTGTCAATCACTTGAGAGTGTTAAAGTACATCTCAGAAGGGTATAGAAATGAAAACAGTTGATTCACAATATCAAAATCACAAACACTACCTTTATATATAATTCTTCTGTGAGTGTGTATGTCACTGAACTTCTCTCAAACGACTGGACCGATTTTGATGAAATTTTTTGTGTGTGCTCAAGGGGATCTGGGAATGGTTTAGATTCACAATTTTGTCCGCTGGACAATGTTTTTTTAATTAATTTTTAATTTATTAGTAGTTGTTGATTTTGGAATGTTTTACATTGGATCGGACGGCGCTACCATCGCAGTGTCAAATCTTAAGTAATATTCGAATAATTAATTGAAAATTGAAATCACATGTACGGCAAAATTACGTTTGCCGGATCAGCTAGTAATAAAATATAATTCAAAACAGTCACCGATATAATCATCTCTCACAAAAGTTATAACAACTCTCTACTCATATAGCCCCTTTTGGCAGTAGCCGCCCCACCGACCATCCGACCAATTTACCGACGCCATCTGACAGCAATATTAATAGATCGATACGTTATGCTGACAGATGGCGCTGATAATTAAATCAAGCACTTTACAGAGAATGCCGATGCCACCGATCTCTATGATGGTAACACGAGCGAGGATTCTTTGTCGCATCGTACTCACCAAAAGTGTCCGTCGAACCCGCTCGATGTGCGCAGGCGCAGAAGTGATCCGAAATCCTCGCCTGTCACGCCCGTCACGCAGTAGGCGTGGCCCGCAATCAATCCGTCGGACAGTCGCTGTCCGACATGAGCTTTACCCTGCAATTATCCTGATAAGCGCAGGCTGTACATACAAGAACCTAAGCTAACAAGAAGAAAGACTAAGAAAAGAAGTTATTTTTAAGACCTTGGAAATCGCAACAAGGATGGTGCAGCGCGGAAGAGCTGAGCGCAACATCTGCAGCAGCAACAGTGGAGGTTGACGAAGCGGCGCGAAGCTCTGCACCACGCCACCGCTGAGGGCTGTCAACGCTGACGCCAACGACCCACCGGAACCTCGCTTCGCAGCCTCGTACGACCCGTGCAGCCTGAAACAGCGGCCGCGCTCACATCCCACGCTTAACTCACCCAGCGCTTTGCGTGCTTATTGCTGCTCTCACTTGGCGTAGGCCTTCTCGAGAAGTGGCAGCGTGAAGTCGTTGGGCTCGCTGCGACTGAACAGCGGAAGTCCGGCGCGCGAGGGCAAACGGTCGTCGACACACACGTCGCGCCAGCCGTCGAACCACCACAGCCGGAAGCGAAACATTCCGGTGTATGGCGCGCGGAAAGTCTGCGGAGGCACCGCGTGCGCGAGCAAGCCTGGAGTGATGGCCAGCGCCGCCGCCCCAGCCACCAGCGCCCCACTGCCCACCTCGCCTACTCGGCCGAACCAACGGGGCCCGACTCGCGCATCGCTTTCACCCACTGAGCTGTCGTCTCCCCAGAAGCGCGGCCGCGCGGCGATCTCCTGCGAACGCGAGTGTTGACTGCAGACGCCTATCAAGTTGTTTTAAAGTCTGCATTGCGAACGGAGCTGAACGTACGATCGGTCGAAGCCAGTCGACGCACCGACTCCCGGAAGACAGAGCCACGCTGGGCTCGAACTCCGGGTCCTCCCAAAGGTCTGCCTTCTCATGTTTGTTTGTCCCACTCCGACGCCTAAAATTTTCACCTTCACTAGGTTAGGATTTCAATATTTAGTACCATATAGTACCGTATACGTGTGCGTTTATATGTAAAGTTTGCTCATTTCTCGCATCCTCAGTGGTCGTCACAAGCTCTTTTAATTCCTTTAAGTTCAAGATAGGGTTGCCCGACAGCTTTAAGAAAATCACACCACCTCTGATCTCTGATTGGGCTCCGTATGTTACCTTAGATCTCTTGGTGCAAAACATGCCATACTTCTATTTATATTTCCACTTCTTATATGTTAGGGCAAGGCTACACATAGTCCAATTTTTTTACATATAAATTTAAAAATACTATGCATTCCACTAAACGGCAAATTCCTCATATTTATCTGGTCGAAGAATTGTTTAAAACAAAACAGCAGTAAATAAATAATCGATTGAAAAGAAGAATTTAAAATATATTACAAAATAATTTCGGCTCACCCCTGTGTTGGCGTGTTTCGCATATCGCTGCCATCTGTAATCATGAATATTAATAATCTATAATTTAATTAGAAGTTCTAACTTAAAACAAAACCTATATCTATATACTCTATATCTATAGGAGGTAATTTGAATAAATCATTTGTATGCTTCTCTAAATTCTGTAATCTATATTTTCAACGGCTATTATATAGATCGTAATATATTAGAAATTGAACGTTCTTTAAATTTTAATAGCCTTAAAATTAAAAAAAAATTCTAAACGTATCAAGTGTATATTGATTTACGAATTTAACCATGAAATGTCACCAGTCCACCAGGTTATATGTAAATCTCCATTTTGAAATATGGTAAATTGCGAATAGAAAATTATTAATCATAATTAGTAATCATGCGAATTGAACTTGATATCGACATATTTCCATGGTTAATTCAGTTATTTTAAATAAGTATATGACTTATCACGATTCGTGAATCGTGAAGCAATCACACTTTCCCGCCTCCACTTCCCGAAGATTAGTACACAGAGTAAAACAGCATTTATTTATTCAGACAACACAACAGACAACGATATAAATGAGGAGAACAAAAAAGCGTCAGTCCAATCAACTTAAAGGCAGAGATACAACAAATAAATTAATGACTGAAAAGGAATTCATAATTTTATACAAGTATATTATTATATCATCGGAGTTCATCGGAGTTCTTGGCGTCGATATATCGAATGATGTTCAATTTCGCGATCATTTGGAGGGTAAGGCTAAAATTGCCTCCAAGAAGCTTGGTGTGCTCAGTAAGGCGAGAAGGTATTTCACACCGGGTCACCGCTTGCAACTTTATAAAGCGCAAATTCGGCCCCACATGGAATACTGTTCTCACCTCTGGGCGGGAGCTCCTCAGTACCAGTTCCTCCCCTTGATCGCATCCAAAGAAGAGCACTTCGAATCGTCGACGACCAAGCACTTTCTGAGCGGCTTGGCCCTTTGGCGCTGCGTAGAGATGTAGGGTCTCTCTCCATCTTCTATCACATTTATCACTGAGAGTGTTCGGAGGAGCTGTTCGGATTGATACCTGCAGCTGAATTCCATCATCGGACATCGAGGCAGAATACGAAATTTCATCCGTATCACCTCGATGTCCGCCGTTCCACAACTGAGCGCTTCAGAAGGCACTTTCTGCCGCGCACCACCGCTATGTGGATCCAGCTGCCAAAAGAGGTATTTCCGAACAATTACGACTTAGGGACCTTCAAAAAAAGAGCGTATAAACATCTCAGAGGCCGGCAACGCACTGGTGAGCCCTCTGGCTTCGCGAGTGTCCATGGGCGGCGGTGTCACTTAGCATCAGGTGAGCCTCCTGCTCGTTTGCCCCCTGTTTTATAAAAAAAAAAAAAATTATAAGAGAAGTATCACGACGTAATTGTAGCCAGAGCATGTTGAAGTACTAAAATCCAATTTTGGGCTAAGACATTGTTTTCTAAACAGCATTGTAGACTTTTTTGGACAGGATCGTCATTGATGAACGATAGTATGTTAAGATAGATAAACGTATATCGGACCAAGTCAGAATTGTATTGTATAGAATATAATAAAGTCAAATAGTGTAGTCCATTGAAGCTTAGCTAGTAGTGTAGATTTGACGTTATTTTGTTACTCGTAAATTCTAGTGTTGGGATTAGGAATGATCACAACGAATACAATAATGTATAATGTGCTTGTATAATCAGTTTATTTCTGGTTCAAATCATTGATTGTGAAAGTAATTACTGAAACTTTATATAAGAATGAAATGGCAAATTATTGGAAATATATAACATTGTAATATTATTGGAAATATATACTGTGAAATATTATAACAATAAAATATTAATACTTTTATTTAGTTTTATTGACTTACTTTTTATTTACTTATTTGATGGCCACAACTAGAGTGGCCAAACGGGTGATTCTAGTAAAAGTAGCGAATTTCCAAACACACAAATTTTCTTACTGGCCAAAACTCTCCTACACGATTTATATCGATTGTTTTTTTTAAAAAAACTGGTTCTCACAGAAAATGATAACAATGAAATATTTTATATTTCACTATGACAAGTACAACCGCTCCTTGGGGTTAATTGTCAAATTCAAACAAAATCACGCTTGAATATTTTATTTATTTTTGATTTTGTCTCTCACAAATCCTCTCTTGATTATTCTGATTTTATGGATGAGATTCAAGTCCATAATTTGACTTGGTTGCTTTACTTGCAACTATAATATAAATAGCCTGTACCTATACAATTCTATACTACCTATAATATAAAACCCTTAGTCAAGCTTCCTTCTTATTTTTGAATTCCGTTAGAAATATATTTTTTAGAGGATTCGTTATAGTTGTGGTGCCTTTTGTTAATTGATCACAACACACATAATGTGATAATAGGGACAGACACAAAGATTTGATTTGATAAATTTAAAGGAAATGCAAATAAATAACAACTGTTTACCGATTTATATATTTATATAGACTAAATATTATATTTACATTCTATTTTATCATGTCAGCTAAGCAGCATTGAAGGCATGAAACATATCATAAACAAGTGATAAACAAGAAGAACTTAAGTTTCTTTGTTTGTATATATATAATAATTAAAAAAAGTGCCCCAGTATTGTGATCCTTGCTAATCGCCAGTATCAGTATCAGGCAGTGAATACCCTATAGTAAAAGGTGCTAATTAGCCTAACTGCTGTTAGTACAATACACACATTTGCAAATATATACAAATAATTCCTGGTAAATAAAGTATGTTTATATAACTATTAGATGTGAAAATTTAAACAACATTGTTAAAACAAGTTTGTTTTTGTCCAAAATCCAAGTTTGATTTGGAATATCACTCAGTCAGTCTATCCTTTAATGTTTGAATGCATATTTAATTTAAATAAACTGAAGGTAACATAGTTACATAAATAACAGTCAGACAAGGAAAAAGCGTGTGAACCTGTGGTCCAGTAGAGTATCACAGGTGTGTAGCATGTCAATTGAAACACTGAAATTGAACCCCAAACAACAGGTACAAATAACAAAGAAATATTCTGTAGACTGCTTTGATGGCAGATGCATTCCGATATTATATCAACTCTAGAAACAGATGCCGGGAAAGTAAATAACAAATCAAAGTTGGATCACTTTAACAAGTAAAAAATATCTTTGTACAATAAGAAGGTTATATGAAAGGTTGATTTGATTTGCCGCCCTCATTTCAATAATAAAGTGTGTAAATCTAAAGGATATTTTTGTTTTTTTTTTAAATCAATATTTCATATAAATCTGGAGATATTGGACTTCTAACCTACCTATTTCAATTGTTTGTTTATAGTTTCCATATGAAGGTGCCAAAAATATTTTATCAAAAGATTGAGATTCCTTTTTTAATTTCAGTTAAATGCTTTTATTCAGTTCCCACCTATCAATTGTTCGTCAATGTCACTGCCGTTGGCTAGTGGAGTGCTCTATTCGTCGATTTGAGGTCGAAATCGCTCAGAGTAGTAAACGCGGCTTTAAACATCATCTTTCTACTTTATATTTTTGTGATAGATAAGATATGATTTGAATGAATGCAGTCTCGAATGTTTGTCAAAAGCGAAGGCCACCTGACCCACTGCTGCCACTCAGTAATTAGTATTCCGAGCGTGGCTCTGTCGCTCGCCGTGAGGAGTTGCGTCATCTCTGCTTTGACGAGCATCGAACGTTGTTGGCATCTTAAGAGTTGAATCGAGATTGAAAAGTGAAGCGAGTTATTACCTACACGCGAAGTGCAGTCGACGGGTTCGAATCGACGCGATCGCATAAACTTCTTCATCGCCGCATTTCACAACTTCGACTGCCCGCACTGATCGATCGGAAGTCTTTACTACGAGCGCCGGAAGCGCGACGTGCGACTTCGACGAATTTCACGATTGCACTGGCCTCGCTCGACATCAGCACTGCCAGACCGCAAGAGGCGGCTAGTCGTCGTCGCCCTCGGACAGCGGCGCGGGCCGCGCGCGGCGCAGCAGCAGCAGGCAGGGGGGCACGTCGATGGTGGAGCAAGAGGCGGAGAGGCGCGCCAGGGGCAGCGGCAGGGGCACGCACAGCCCGCGCACGCAGCGCCCGTGGAACTCCAGCGTCTGCGAGCCGCGCGCGTGCGGGCAGCGGCGCCGCGCCGCGGGTCAGGGGCCGCGCTCCACCACGGCCACGCCCGCGTACGAGCGGCCCAGCGACATGGCGCTGCCCAGCATCGACCACTGCTCCGTGGCCGGGTCGAACACCTGCCGCAGAGGCACACGTGAGGCTCGGCTAGAGGGAGCGTCGACCTCGGAGGAGAGCGACTGCGCACCTCGACCGTGTTGAGGTTGGCCGCGCCGTCGTCGCCGCCGACCACGTAGAGGCAGCCGCGGTGCTCCGCCACGGCGGCGTTGCGGCGCGCGTGCGCCATGGGCGGCGCCGGCGTCCAGCCCTCGGCGGGCCGGTAGCGCTCCACGGAGCGCCGCACGGCGGGCCCGTCGTGGCCCCCCACGGCGTACAGGGCCCCGCCCGCCACGCCCACGCCGGCCCCCGAGCGCCGCGCGCTCATCTCGGCCACGGGCTCCCACGCGTCCGCGGCCGGGTCGTAGCGCTCCACCGAGCTGAGGCAGAGCCGCGAGGCGCCGTCGTAGCCGCCCACGGCGTACAGCTTGCCCTCGAGCACCGCCACGCCCACCGACGAGCGCCGCGTGCTCATGCCGGCGATGGGGCGCCACGTGCCCTCGCGCGGGTCCAGCGCCTCCGCCGAGCTCAGGCCCGAGGCGCCGTCGAACCCGCCCACGGCGTAGATCACCTGGCCGATCACCGCCACGCCGAGGGTCGAGCGCCGCGCCGTCAGGGGCGGCCCCGCGCTCCACGAGTCGGCGGCCACGTCGTACACGTCCACGCTGCGCACGCGCAGCGTGCCGTTGAAGCCTCCGACGGCGTACAGCCGCCCGCCCACGACCGCGAGCCCGGCGCGGCAGCGGCGCGTGGGCAGCTGCGCGGCGGCGCCCCACCGCCCCGTGTCCAGCTCCAGCGCCTCCACCTCGCGCACGGCCTTGGGCGCCTGGCCGCCCACCACGAGCAGCGCGCGCGGCGACCGCGGCGGGCGGCGGGGCCGCGCCCGGGCGCACTCGGCGGCGGCGGCGGCGCGGCGCTCCGGCCGCAGCAGGTGGAAGGACAGCGCCTCGATGAGCAGGTCCTTGACGCGCAGCGGCGCGCTGGCGAGCGGCTCGGCGGCGGCGCGCGCGACGAGCACGTCCCGCGGCAGCAGCGGCAGCCGCACGTGCTCGAGCAGGTCGGCCAGGCGCTCGCGGCGCGCGGCCGGGTCGTGGCGCAGCCAGCGCAGCAGCGCGTCGAGCAGCGGCTCCTCGCCGGGCACGCTGAGGTGGTCGGAGGCCAGCAGGCGCGCGAGCGGCGCGGGCTCCAGCGCCAGGAACTCGTCGGCCTGCAGCACGTCGAGCGTGTGCTTGTGCACGAAGTCGTCGGCGGCGGCGGCCAGCGCGGCGCACGCGTGCAGGTCGGCGAAGGCGCGGATGCCGAGCGCGTTGTCGGGCGACAGCGCCGCGGCCAGGAAGGCGCAGCAGGCCGCTCGCACTCCGCCCACCTGCACGAGCGAGGCGCCCGCCAGCAGCGCCTGCACGTTGTCCTCCGTTATCGTCAGCGACTCCGGCTCGTACACGTACTCGATTATCGCCTCCAAGGCCTCGGGCTCCACGTTCTGAAAGCGGTGAAGGGGGCCGGTGTGAAAGGGGGCCGGCGAGCCGGGAGGCGTTAGGCCGGCGAGATACCTGAATGGTGACGGTGGGGCGCGTCCGCTCGGTGAACTGCGTGAACATGGCCCGGAAGTAGGGCGAGCTGGCGGCCAGCACGGCGCGGTGCGCCCACGTGCCCTCGCTGGGCTGCGCCGCGGCGTCGGCCTGCGCCTGCAGCCGCACGTCGCACAGCAGCGCGTCGTGGCGCAGCGCCGCCAGCGCGCTCAGCAGCTGCGCCGCGTGCTGCGCGCCCGCCTCGCGCTCGCCCGCCTCGCGCCGCTGCGACGACTCGTCCAGCGACGACTGCGACGGGCAGCGCTCCATCACACTACATCAGCCACAATTGCAAAGAGCCATTTTAAAGGATACTGCTTCCTAGAATGAATTTATTATTACTACTAGTATTTCTATTAGATTCCTTTATGCCTTGACAACCTGCTATGATATAAATAACTTGAAATTTGAATGGTAACATGTTTAGAACTAAAATTGTATGAAAATAATCTGTATATGTTTGCATTCAGTTAATCTCAAGGTTGTATTTCACTTTGTTCACATAATTTTAGGTCTACTATATTATGTTAAGTTAAAAAACTCCATTTTCTATGTGTCTGTCTGTATCATCTCCTTAATGTTATAAATAACAAATAAGTTTTGTCACTAGTTTTCAATTACAATTTTATTTTAATTCCTTTCTACCCGTTACCAATTACCTGTATCCTCCGTGATCTCCATCACCCTCTGCAGCACTGTTTTCCACACTTCCACTGTAAATTTAAAACAGAAGTTATTTAGCATCATATGTTTATAAGTTCAATTTTATAACTTTGAACTTAATTACTGATTTATCATATGCACATTGTTTACAATTAATTGGTTCACATTAAATAAAGGCATGTATTATGCAAATGCTGGTTTATTTTTATGTCTTTGTTTAAACATATTTCTAGTGCTAATAAGTAATGCTATAAACTAATTAGAGAAATGTTTTCATTGCATTGTCTTGGCTTTAATAGAACAAAATGCACCCTGATAATGATTAAATAATATAAATTGATTGTTTATGCTAACCGTTCCATTTCAGCAACTGCATTATCTCCCTCCATCACAACTCACAACACAATTTATTTCATATCATTTAATTTTGTCAATGTTTATTATTATAATAGGAATCAATAGTTTTAATATAAATATTCACTGGTGAAGACTGAAGAGGGATCTGACAAACGTCATTCTGTCATATGTCTGAAGTTATCAGATACGGTAGCATTATAATTTTGACATTCAGATAAAAAATATTTTGAATAATTACAATACTTACCTTAAATAATATATCTCTTATTTTTGTTAAATGTGTGTTTATTTTTTCACTTACAAAACGGCCCGCCAGTATTTAATATTAATTTGTCAGAGATGACAGAATTCTGTTTTTACTACATTTTCTTAATAATGAACATTGCACAGAGGTCTACTGTTCAGTTGATTTTTTATTTGGCGAATTGGTAAATAAATTCAAAAACTATTTACTATATTATAGCTCAATAATATTATGCGTTCAGAATTTTTCAATATTTTCTGTTTATCTGAATTAATGTAATAAGATTTTGTTTATTTATTTTCTATTATAGGTACTATTTCATAACTGTATATCTATTTGTTGATATCAATATAAAATTTGGAACATTGACTTGAAATATATTTAACCATTTTGTTTATTTTATAAATATTAATTATTGATTTGATTATTGTTCAGATGTCATTGAACATTGGGTAACCTCTGATACTACTGACACGGTTGTTCTTAATATTATAGCTGAAGATGCGCGCTACACCAACAACTCACATAAGAAATATTGTATTTTGTATATCTTTATATATATAATTCTTCTGTGGGTGTGTATGTCACTGAACTTCTCCCAAACGACTGGACCGATTTTGATGAAATTTTTTGTGTGTGTTCAAGGGGATCTGGGAATGGTTTAGATTCACAATTTTGTCCGCTGGACAATGTTTTTTAATTAATTTTTAATTTATTAGTAGTTGTTGATTTTGGAATGTTTTACATTGGATCCGACAGACGCGACGGCGTTAATTCATTTCTCGCATCCCCTCAAAGTGGTGAAGCCTATGTTCAAGTCCTTTATTATCGTGATGAGGTTCCCCGTTTGCTTTGAGAAAATCCCACCACCGTGAACACCTGATCCTACACGTAAGGCTCCGCTGTTACCTTAGGTCTCATGGAGCAGACTTCCCGTACTAATTTATATATTCACTACTAGCTGATCCGGCAAACGTTGTTTTGCCATACATGTGATTTCCATTTTCAATTAATAAATAAAAAATAAGGGTTGATCGTAGAAGGGTGAAAATTTAGGACTGTATGTATTATTATAATACATACAATCCTAAATATTATTGTAAATATATTATTGTAAAAATAGAAAATAGAAACTATGTGGAAAACAATATTATTGTAAAAATAGAAAATAGAAACTATGTGGACTACCCTTAACATTTAGGGGGATGAAAAATAGATGTTGGCCGACTCTCAGACCTACTTAATACGCTCACAAAGTTTCATACGAATCGGTCAAGCCGTTTCGGACGAGTTCAAGTTTGAAGCCCGTGACTCGAGAATTTTATATATTAGGTAGATTTATGTGTTAGCGTACAACTGTAGGGCTTACTGATCGATAGGGTTGTTAGTATGTTAGGTTCCCGCTCACATACTTAGTCATTTTAGTGCCAAATTCATTACAGAACATCACTTTATACAGGCTCCTGACATTTTTATATATAAATTTAAACACACAGGCAATACAATATATTATTACAAATTTAAACTAACTGGCATACTGTTCAATTAATGTAATTAAAAACCAATAGAAGTAATTCAAAACTTAAGACTCACATGGAACTATTATTTATTCAGTGGCTTGTAATTTGAAATAGATAGATTTTAAATAATTATATGAATTAATTATAGAAGTCTAGTTGATTGGCTGCGTACTGACCGGCCTCACGCGGTTTAGCGCGTGTCGCCTTACCGTAGCCTCGCGAGACAGCATCAATGCCGAGTCAAAACCGGTTCAAGATTTTTTTCTTTTCCTTTCTATATTCACCGGCTAGTTGTATCAATTTAGTTAAATTTTTCCTTCGGTTTTGAACTCAATCTAATATATTATTTTATAATACTTTTGAATTTGAGAGTCGTTACCTTCTATTAAGTTTCAGTAAAATATCGGCTTACGAACTTTGCTACTCATTTTGAGAAGGCGTTAGTATTTTTTTGTTCCCTAAAGCTTGCTCGTTAAACTAATAGAATACATTGATTAAGTTGTTTACTATTTTTTAAGAATTCTTAAAAATTACTAGTTACGTCGTATCACACTTTTCCTGCTTTAACTTTGGTTACTCAAAGGAAATTACATACTCACATTCCTAATCCAGGAGCTGTATTAATTGTAACGAAATAATTTTGTAAATATAAGATATATTAAATTACATGGTTGAAACCGTATGTGATATTTGTTGAGCGAATACATAAGTAATAATCTACGGCCATACCTGCTGGCCCAATAATTGTTTTTTGTTATAAATTCACCGATAATTATCACCAACAATTTATTAACGTCATTACAATAGAATTTTTTAGGTTGTAGGTTATACTTCGCAATATCAATATTTGCAAGCTTAGGTTCCTGAGTTGTAAAACAGCGTAGTTTAGGTGTCGACCCTGCGAAGCGTGCGGGCCGTGCGGGCCGTGGGGGCGGGCGGCCGCGCTCAGTCCTCGCCGGGAGCCCGCCGCCGCTCGCCGCACAGCTCGCGCCAGCCACGCACATGGAGCACTTCATCGAGGCCGTTCGCCGCTACCCCTGCCTCTGGGACACCGCCGCGCCCGAGTACCGCGACCAGGAGCTCAAGGACGCCGCCTGGACCGACCTCGTCAAGGAGACCGACCTCACCTCCGGTATGCCGTAGCTTAGCATCGTTTCGATGTAAGATATCAGCAGAGGGGCGTTTCGTACACTCCCGCTATCCTAGTTACACTACTGCAAGCAACCGCAACTGGCTAAAACCGGCTTACGCGCGCTCGGCCAGTAGACACGGCGAGGGCTGCGAAACACCGTCGCGGGTGTCGTAAGACAACATACTCGTACTTAAATTGTTTTAGCGAAATCAAATGTAGGTACCATTTAGGAATGTAAATTCCAAGTTATACAATGGTTACCTACTGCACAGTTTGCATGAACAACACTAGAAAAAACAAATATCTTTCATATTTTAATTATCCCAAGGAGTCCAATAGGTAAGTATGTTCCTCTTTTCCTTTTGTATTAAAGTTTAAAGAAAAGATAATAGTTATATGATTCAATGAATGAACATATATCAAATTTTACACAGGATATATAAAAGAAAAACACTTTTAACGGATTTATGTTATGTATTTTTTGCAAAATTTAAATACAATTACATAATTTAAAAATCCGTTAAAAAGTGTTTTTCTTTTAATGAGTAACAGTTATGTTAATAAAAGACAATATCAGGATATATAAGTTTACAACTTTATAGCCATATTTAAAACTTAATGTTAATAATTAATAACTTTTAATTTAAAGTTTAAAGACGCGCTAGTCAAATAAGTCTTACAGCTTAGCCCGATTCTGTTTTATTCCCAGGCGACGTAAGTGGTTACAAGCTGTCGGGCGGGAAGATCTTTTGCACAAAATCACCATCGATAACACTAGACAAAGATACAGAATATGTGAGGAGCACTTTGAAAGATCAAACGTATATTTTTCGAAAAATAAAACTAAGAAATATTTACACGACAATGCTTTCCCAACAATTAAGTTGCCTTTAAATGACGGCGCAATCACGAGTCAACGTGAGACTGTGAAACTATATGTACAAGAAGAAACATATCGTAGCAATGAGACGGATCCTAAACGAGCTGAAGAAAGTATGTATAGAAACTTCACTTTCAACTGACAATGCGAGAAAGCGGGTAACCGAAGAAGAGTTTTAAATTGTGTGATAATGAAGAATGTTCACTAATTTTAATTACTTCGATATGTCAATTAGTTTCCGATTTAGAAGAAAACCAGTTGTAACCGTACGACGCGGGCTGCCGGTTACGGTGTGACGTCATCGCACAACACGCTCAGTCTGGCTCACTCAGTCAGCTCGCGGTCGCGCGCCCGTGCCGTTGTAATTATACCTAAATACTTTTGAAAATGTCCAATCCAAACACTAGGAAATCGTGTGTTGTGCCTAAATGTAAAAATACAACTACCAATTCACCGGAAAAGTTGTTTTTTATAGTTCCAAAGGACGTTAAAATGCGAAAAAAATGGATAAAAGCTATGAAGCGGTTAGATCCATTTGGAGATAAGAGTACAGTTTATTGTTGCGAAGACCATTTTGACGTAAGTATAGTGATCATATTTTATGTGAGTAGGTACATAAGTAATAAATAATACCTAATTAGTTGCATCTTATAATTTCTAATTGGCAGGGAAAATGTAAAATGAATAAGTACGCGATTAATCTGGTTAAAAACAGTTTTATTATAAAATACCTAAGACATTACTATTATAATCTTTTGTAGTTTACATTTATTTAATACCTATAAACATAAAATCTGGTCAGAGGTACAAAACCTTTGGTGTCAGAACTTTATACATATCATAGTTTTACATATTATAATATCTGGAGAACAATGCAACTGTATTGCGTTTTCCTTTGTTTTCTATACAAGTTTTAATCTATAGTGTGCCTAGCGTCGTCGGCTAGGTGTAGATGGCTAATAAGATGATTTTTTTTTTAGATTGAAAATGATATGGAGAACTATACTAAATATAAATTGGTCGGGGGAAGAATCAAACTGAAAGAGGGTATAGTTCCACACAAATTCGAATGTCAAAAGGAATATTTTGAGAAACTATTAAATAAAGATGAAGCTTCGATGTTAGAAAAACCTGAAGAGATATTTGTTGTTGGCTGTGAAGACGAAATAGTAATAGAAGATCCATTAAGTTTTGGAAATAATGATCATTGTTTAGAAATATCAAAAAAAAGTAAGGGAGTGCAAGTAAATCTAAAGGTGTCCATAAATCAACCATGCCTGTTAACCAATGTTTAAAAAAAAAGCAGAACATAATATTTTTACCAGATGCAGCATCTTTTGGTAGTATGAACAACACACCTTCAAACGCCTCTTCACATGAAATGTTTAACCTTGATCAAGAATCAAAGAACCCTAATGAAGATTCAGATTCGGAATCACTTTTTTTTAGAAACTATATGCAAAAGGCTGCTCTTTTATCCACATCTAGAGAACACAACTGTTGTTTAGTACATCTGTTCACACATATATATTTGCAATAAAAATAAAGTGTATGTATGTATTCATTTAAATTTACTAAGAAGGGCAGTAACTACTTATATATCCATACGTACCTACTAATAACTACAAAACTATAATACATATTTGTTGTCTTATACGTAAAAATTTAATACATAGTAGGTACCCACCTACTTCTACTATTTCAGTTGCTTTCTTCCATTACGACATTAGTTGGGTATTTTGTTTTGATAAAAAAAATTAGAACAGATAAACTATTAAGCATGAGTAGTAGCTCGGAAAGTTCACTTACCTTTGCATTTTGATTCCTCGCATTTCGGGGGCAACGACTTTATATTAAGCGAGACGTGGCCCGCGCGGCGCGTTGTGAAATGACGTCGCAAGCGGTCACGTGACTGTTAGCGGGACTCGATATTTTTCGAAACTTTGAATGCCTAAAAAATCAAAACTACTCGTGTGTTTGGATACATACAGGCTTTACTGAGACATCATTTCAAGCGGTTTGGCTAGGACAGCAAGCATTTCTCAGTATTAATCGAGCAATTACCTTTTCAGTGAAAGAGGTGAAGCTGAAATGGAAGAAGCTGCGGGACAGCTACCGCGATGCGCTGAAGCGTCAGAGCGAAGTCGCGGCAGGTGGCAAGCGCGGTAGCGCCTGGAAGTACACTCACCTGATGCACTTCCTGCAGCCGCACATGAACGCCCGCAAGAAGCCGCCTTTCTTGCCGGCCCCGCGGGAGCCCAGCGCTGAAGCAGGCGAGGGCGAGCGCGTGAACGGCCACGAGGCCAGCGACGACAGCTGCTCGACTCGCTCGTCCACGCCCAGGCGGAGGCGCACCCGCCCCGCGCCCCTCAAGCGGCCTCTGTCGCCGCGCCACCTCGAGCTGCCCGACCCGCTGGACATCTTCTTCAACAGCATGTGCCAGTCCACGAAGAGGCTGCCGTACCCCGCGCAGATTAGGATAAAGAAAGCGCTCTTTGCCGCCGTCATAGAGGCGGAGGAGAGTCTGCTGGCGGAGCAGCAGAGCTACGCGGCGCTGTGGGCGAGGGGAGCCGCGTCCACGTCGGGCAGCGAGCCCGCCGCCCAGCAGGACGACGTCAAGCCTTACGCGTGAGGGGACGTGATTCGGTAGACGTTATTACAGAGACGTAACAAACGGCGTCATTCTATTGTATAAGTTTAGGTTATAATATTTAATGTAATAGTTTAATATTCACGGGTTTAGAACGGAAAGCGTAAATCCAATAATAAGCTTTATTTAAAATACGAATATGTCTATATCGTTGTGAATTTGAGATGCTCAGCGTGTTTATTGTTTCGTAGAAATTAAGACGAATATCGAATTGAAGAATTTATCATAGTAAATTAATTACTATGTCTCTTCAAATGGGTTGTTTGAGGTGAGCCGGCTTAGCAAAATATCAGCTGATCGCAAACGTGGGCCTCGCTTCTCTGAACCGAACAGCTGTTTTCTGTCACAACGCACATTTGCCCAAGTTTTTGTTAGCCCGCATGTTTCCGGGAATGTAACGTGCCAACTAAGTAAAAACTCGTCACACTCTTGCTCATAGAAGTAATTTCACCTAAGGTTATATACTGAGCACGTAGTTTAGTCTACTGTCGAACATGAATACCGTTGGTTGAATTGTACGTCAGTAAAACAATAATTTAAGTTAAATGAAATGACTTGTTCTTACATTTGTAACAAAAAATGGCATTTAAGTTCCAGTTAGTTGATGACTGTTATAATAATTACTTTTATGAATAATTTTATGTAGAATCCTAGATTTATAATTTTGTAAGCTTGTATGACTAAATAAAAAAGTAAACGAACCAAATATACTAATTTCCTAGGAATCATGAATGGTTTTTATCGCATACATATAATCCGATATCACATTACCTAGTATGAGGTTACATAGTCATTAAACAAGATTGATTAAGTAAGTGCGGAAGCATGATTGACACGGGAGATCAACGCAATGCACTATTCAGCTATGGAAGTAGGAGCGAACGTAAGATAGCTGAGGTCCGCGGCGCGAATCGATAGCCGTCAGCCGAGCGCGAGGATGTGACAGAGCTGGGCCGGCGGGGAGAGGTTTACGGGCGGCGGGCGTCTGCGCTCTTGCTTGCTCACGTGTTCGTCGGCCGTCTCGCTCCCGCGCGCCCTGCCGCCGCACGAGCGAGCGAGACGATCGCGGGGTCCGCCTCGTCTGCGTGGCGGCGTGTGTGTCGGCTTGTTCGATGTCGTGCAGTGCCGCGGCGGGACGTGTGCGCGACCGGCGATGGCGCGAAGGGTGCGCGTGCGGAAGGACCTGGCGAGCAAGCAGAAGGACGTGGGGCGGCTGGTGGACACGGGCCAGGCCGACGACCGCCGCCTCATCCGCCTGGTGCAGGCGCGGCCCGTGCTCTACGCGCGCAACAACATGCCCGTGGCCAGCTACTACTCCAGCGTCAAGCGGCAGTGGCAAGAAGTGGCGCACGAGATGGATTGGACAGGTGCGAACGAATGTGTACCGTAATGCGGGTTTTTTTTATTTCAAATTTAATGAAGCAATATTTATGTCATTAAAAATGTCCACTGCCTAACTATTACGATTTTTACGCTTTGGGTATGGAACCCTGAAGGTTAATAAAAGATAACTTTCTCCCCGCTCCGATTGAACGCACAGTAAGTTTCGCCTTTCGCTGCAGTGGCCGAGGTGCGCCGCAAGTGGTCGCACATCCGCAACTCGTACTCGCGCCACCTCCGCAACGAGATGCACGGCGCCTGCACCAGTCGTGGCCGCATGGTGTCCAAGTGGTACCTGGCCGACGACCTGGAGTTCCTCCGCGACCACATGGCCACCGACGCACGCTCCGTGCCCTATCCGAGCTTCGCACCCACGATGCTCGACCTGGAGTCCAACGACGTGCCGCTCGACGTCAAACCGCTGGACGTGAAGCCGCTTCTGTCCCCCGCGTGGTTCATGACTCCTCCTCTGGCGCCCCGTGCCTCCAGCGAAGAGAGCTGCAGCCTGCCGTTCGGCTCCGACGAGAGCTCCTCGTACTTCCAGTTCTTCCGCGGGTTACACGCCGACTACCAGCTGCTCAGTGCTTCACGCCAGCGCAGCTTCCAGCGGCGCTGTCTGGCCGTGCTGCACGAGCTGCTCGACGAACGCGACAGGGGGCAGCCGCCGCCCGGCAGCGATGACGACTGCGAACACATACCGTCCGATGCCAAGGCCACCGACTACACCTCCACGACCGACGATGTTGCCAGGTAAAAGTGGCCTTTGGCCAGGTGACGGTGTGGCAGAGCAGCATATCTGTCTTCAGCATTCCATTATTACGTCATTGAGAGACTTTAGCTTTAGAATTACTATTTACAAAATAAAAATAAGTCATAGGTTTACTCTTCAATAGCTTTAAGTAAGCAAGATATATTATAAGATTCTCATTCTTGTTGTAACTTGTTATCTTGTATGACCAATATTAAAAAATAACTTAATTATTATCTTGGGATGTGTGGTTCTTTTGTATCCAACAACAAAAGAAAACTCACTGGTGCGAACCTTAGAAATTGTACCTATTAGAATTTATATGTAAAAATATTATTTTTACATAAAAAAATATTATATTTGCTTTTCCTGTTATATGTAATTAGTTCAGACAAGAAGAGTTACAACTCCCAATTGACTTTAGGCCATGCAAAATTAAATCTAGTTGTACCTCGAGACAAAGATTAACACCAATCCCTTTGTTCTTGCAGTGAAGGAGAAGAAACGAAACCCTTCGGAAGTTCGGAACGCGTCGCATTAATTAAATGATTTGTAACGAGACGAATGGACCGCCTCTAACAGTGTTCT
The DNA here is from genome assembly GCA_963693355.1 of Pontia daplidice. Lineage (NCBI taxonomy): Eukaryota > Metazoa > Arthropoda > Insecta > Lepidoptera > Pieridae > Pontia > Pontia daplidice. Next base: position 140,326 of record CAVNZL010000010.1, on the reverse strand, counting down.
CGAAATTAAACCGGAGGGTATTCTCTCCTTAGACCGGGTGAAATGTCAATTGGCATTATATCAGCGGTGTGTTTAGGGCGACTTGAATGAATAACCTACTATTAAACTGTCGCTCTTCACTCGAAAAAGCTCCACGCCAAAGCTCAATGCTCGCGCTGCAATGGAATTACTAGCGACACACGTGACTGACTGCAAAATGCAATCCGTAGAGACACTTATTACATTATTGAGCAAACAAGATATTAATAGCTATAACCATAATCATAAAACACTAGTTTTATTTATTGTACACCTCGGCCGATAAAATTGACGCAAGTTAATTTTTATTCCCTACATCTATATGTTGATCCACAAAGGACGAAGTAGTTTTATGCTAGAAATCAATATAAGTGTATTAGAAGTTTAAAGTTGATTTCTGAAATAAGTTGCTCATATCAAATGCGAAACGCGAAACGCAGTCGGGGAGAGTGGTGGTCGATAAAGTACGCCCCACAGCTCACGGCCCGCGCCGCTTTCCGACTTTCACACAACATTAGACAGAAAGATGAAGTTTATTTATGGTTTCCGTCCGACGAACAGAAGCAATAAATATAACACATTTATATTTCGGCTCATTTATCCCTCCGCGGCCCTTTCCCACCCCCAAAGTCTCTCGTGTCTTAAAAACGATTGCAATCCTTATGGAACGAGCAACAGAAAAACACTGATGCCTATCAAATTGCTGCTACAGCTATGATTGGCTGCCTCTTTTTCCGTTCTTCAAATAAACCTGAGTCGTTATACTATAACTTCGGCACCTGGAGAATTATATCGCGCGATCGGACCTAATCCGGGATTCCCGCAACAAAGGCCCGAGTATTTCTCGTAACACTCTTTTATCTCTCCTCAAACAGTTTTCCTATTTGTCCGGATCAAAAGGGTGATATGGCTAGTTATGTTACTGATCGCTTTGAACTATGTGTTCTTAAACGATATATGTACATATTAGTAAATCATAATTGGGCAAAATCATTTTAGACGCATGCAAATATCAACTAACAAATACCTAATCATATCTGACTGTCTGCTACAAAGTTAACGCAAATTCTTTTAGTATATTTGGTCAGACGAGTGTGCCGATGATATGTGTACTTGGCAATAATTAAATACAGAGGACCTTTGAGCGGTTGTGCATAACTTTGTTAATTTGTTTGCCCTCTGATCGAAGGACGGTGGGCCGGGGAGAGGCAGGGGGATGCTTAGGGCTGAATGACTGTGAATTTGTAAGGAATGTTTCTTCGAGCAGATAAATTAATAATGATAGATTGGATTGCTGCACAGCTATACCCACAACAATAATATTGACAAGCATTTCTTTATAATGCAACTTTTTGACTGATGAAAATTAGCAAATTGAAACACGACCCTTGGTTTGTATCTAGTTTGTTATAAATCGGAACATAATCTAACACAAATTAAGGTAAAGCTCAGCTTTTCACACATTGAGTGATTGAGTTGTTGAACAAAGTGATGTTTTGAAGTCCGTCCAATATTTGAGGATAGACGTGGCGACTCCAAGTGACGCAAAAGGCACATTTCCAATTGCTATGCACAATTCGGGCCTCCTGCCCGCGTCTGCTTCACATTACTCACTAGCAAAAATAACTGTGTAACGAGGCAAAGTTAACTTCAGTGAACTCTGCTTAATTGCGCATCCCGAATTTACATGGACCGAATTTCCTTAAATTAAATTTCTTATTCATAAGATGTATTGTTCTCAATTAAATTAATTGTAATTTCCCATCCATTTCCCCTGATGAGACGTATTTCTGCGTTCAAACTGCTAGCGTAACAAAGGATTCGACATACAAAGTCCACTTAGTCCTACAGATTTCTAAAATAATTTCACTGTGACGTAGTTTCTCTCACGGGCTAACATCTGCGTTCAAAATTAGTTCTCAATAATGGTTACGAAGGGATTTTGGGCGAGACAAGGCGGTCGAAGGGATTATGCAAATTTTAACCTTAATTTTACGAGTTTGTCGCTCAGAGATGGGTAAAATAGAACAAAGAGATTAGATGTCTCTTAGAGCCGTGAACTGCCTTATTGAAAGACATTAACTAAAGTTTAAAAGGGATTCATGTAAGGAGGAATGGAATGTAAGAGGCAATTAGATTACATACACAACACATACTTTAAATTACGCCTACATGAATGATTTATAATACATTATTGAATAACGAAAGTAAATATTTTGATAATATTCATGTTATTTTGGAAAATAATAATTATGATTTAGCACGAGTGTTGACGAGTTGGCAACGGTCTTAGAGCGGCTATCTAATAATACCTTCACTTCTAAGAAGCAAAAGTGACGCGAACACCTTGACAGTGACATCCGCTGATAGTTGACAGCAGGTGACAAGTTCAGGGTTGAGCAGTTCTAAAAAAGACGGGAGGCTCATCTGATGTTAAGTGATATCTGCTGCTGGCCTTCCAACTTAGCGAATAGGTATATATTGCTATGGTATTCATGCCCACGTACCTATTTATATTAATCGAGTAATACATTCGTTGGATACTCAAGTAATTGACTGATTTCGTATGTTGTCATGCAGAATTAAAGACTAAAATGGCTTGTCCTGCAAATAGACTCCTTCAGCGATTATGAACTTTTTATAAATAAGAAAAATTGAATTCTAATTCAAGGGCATAAGGATCACTTCCAGCTATGTTCAATTTAGCAGGTCGATACGGGACTTGCGCAAAGGAAATGCGTTGGTCCCTTGATTGGTTGCACAACCGAGCGGTGTTTTAAGGAGATAGCCAGATCTGTCGGTCGACAAATCGATGGATATTGTCCTAGCAACAATCAGCTGATCGCGCCCCTTTCATTGAGTTATTTTTACTTTCTATGAACACCTACTTAAGCATTACCTGTACCTCGGCAAGTTGATTACGTATACATATAGGATACTTATACATAAATGTAACTACTTCTTTCTTAACTGAACTGAATCTAGATTAGAACGGATTAAATTGTAAAGAAATGCTGGCTATAAGTATACTTTACTAGGAAGGCGTGTAGTGAATAGAATTATCAATCAAGATTGTGAAATTACAAAAAATAATTTAATTACGGAACAAAGCCTCTACAAAATTTACATCACGTGATTATGGTTTGATTAGATATACATACCGAGAGCATATCAAAGTCGTCCGGAAATTCTTGTACTAGGCATCAACCTTGAAAACGTAACAACTCAGTAGATTTGTAATTCGATCAGTCGACCAATTTGTCCTTCAACTAGCCCAACTACAAGGAGTTCAAAGATTTATATAGTGTAGATTGCATTGTTTCAATGAATGTGATTTTTAATTCACTCTCTAGCCTGCTCTATTCAGAAGAAAGTTTGGTTATCGCCACTCTTTTAAATTGCCTAGTCATTTAACAAAATGCTCGTAAGGGAGTTGCAACCATTTCGCCGTGTTCTTCCTTCTTAAGCAATTAAATATAAAACCCTTTACATTCATTATCGGAAAAACGTTTTCAGCATTTATTTAGCTGGATTGAAATTTATTCAATGAAGACCTGAAACTTGGAGATAATTTCTAAGTAGGTAATTAGCATAAGCTATAAGCATTTGAAAAACAGCCAAAATATCTTTTTACAAACATTTGTTTTACAAATATTCTGAGAAGGAATAAAATTGGCCCGTCACCAGGTGAAGTACGTCAGCGGTACAAATTGGGCTCATGATGTATATTACGTTTTCATACAACGTAGTTGATATTAGTAGCTTGGAGTGAAGCAAATGCAGCGCGGTGGGAAAGGAGGTAGACATGGTCACCCCAGCATCGATCGCATTTAACCTTGGCAGTGAGCGAGGACAGCTATTTGCGGAGCGGGCGAACGAAGGGTGAGGCTGGGGGGAGGGAGGGGGGGCGCGTCCCACAAAGGGTGGTTACAGGAGTTATGTCGGACTCAAAAGTGTACTTGGTACATATTACGTCATTGGTGATGGAAAGATGGCAGTGCTCCAGCCCGACGAGCCAAATTGTCTCGAGAGTACACCGGCCATTGTCTCTGACTGCCTCCGCGTTTATTATATTCACAATTAGTTCGCGACAATTAAATATTATCACTATGTCATGATTTCTTTATTACAGACGTCCGAGCGTTCTGTTAAAGTAAATACGATGTCCATTTCTAGATATGTAAAACATAGATCGGCAACAGCCAAGATGAAAAGAGCGAATTAATAGGTACAAAGTGCACTTGCACTCCACGTCCCAGTGAAAATAAAAGAGTAGCTGCTGCCCCCTTGCCCTCCGCTCCCCTCTCCATCGCTCTCCACCCTCCTTCCAGGTGGCATTGATCGCAGCGCGCTATTATTCGCTGTATCTATGAACAACAGCTTAAATAAACGTGGACAGCGTAAATATGGGTCCCACCAACTCCTACATGTATAAGCCATGGCTCCAACTTCTAGGTTTCTTACCAACAAATTAATAAGTAATAAACTTTGAAACGCGATAAGAGTTTATTACGCATTAAAATCTTATGGAGGCGCAAATTCTCTTAAAATGCATCTACTCTTTGTGGGTACGTACACGATTTGACGCCACAGAATCGTGCAAAAGATAATTGCTAATCGTGCTAAATATCATTTTAAATGAGACTAGCAGCGCAGGTGATGCTCGTGGCGATGGGTGCGGAGGAGGACCCTCCCGTGCAGCGGCGCATCGAGGCCATCCAGGCCTTCCGCAACGTCTCCGACGATCTGCTGCTCGTGGACCTAAAGACATTTGTTACCGAGCACCGACGTGTGCTAGTGGAACCCAAATACTTCGACCCCAGTGTGAAGGAGATCAAAACGAAAACCCTCGACCTGATGAAACAGGCCATCTATGGAACTCAGGTTGGGGCGCTTGTATTTATGACGTTGTATATTTAATATTCCAAGATGCCTTAGTTGGTGCTCCGTGATGCAGATGCGGCTGCGTGACCTGGATGGCGTGATGGAGCAGTACAAAGACAACCTAGCGTTCCAGATGGCGTTCCTGTTCTTCCGACTGGACCAGCTCATAGTCGATATGCGTCGCATCTACACCTTAGCGCTTAACAAGCGGCTGCTCAAGCCCATGTACCAGCACATCATCTGGTACGAGCACCTGGCCAGGAAGCACGTAGACGTCTTGTACCTGGTGCAGTTCGTGATTGACACCCACGAGCGACACATGAAGAGCATTAACCTCTCCGTCCGCCCGATGATGCAGTACTGAACTGGAGAGTGAAATTGCCAATTCTTGAAAAGTATATTTACTACAATTCATATATTATGTAAATGATCTGTGTCTTTCTTATGCAACTCATTTTACCTCGAAAGATCCTCTAACATCTTGAATCAGCCTGTGGTAATTATATCTCACGACGGCGTATGATCTACGCGGGAATTATTCTCGTTTCAGAGATCAGTGATCTTTGCAAAAGTATATTATTTGAGAGACCACGAACGAAGCAGAAGTGATTTTAGCTTAGTCGGTTAGCAGTGAAAAAGTTTACACTGCACGGAGAAGTCTCAATGATTTCATTCCAATGGATGTTTACGTGGGATGTTAGCCAGGGCGCTCACCGCGCGCGGAGCGATGCGGCCGAAAGTGCGGCAACGTCGCTCGCTCGCTCAGTATAGCGCGGCGCTCGCATCGGGAGGCCGCGTCGCCGAGCTATGAACAACGACAAAATGAACACGCGCGAGTACCGAGAACGCCTAATCGACGAAGTGAAGAAGTACCCGGTGCTGTACGACACGCGCCACGAGAACCACCGCGACATCGATGTGCGCGACCGCTGCTGGCTCGAGATCTCCGAGCGCCTCGGAGCCAACTGTGAGTGCTTGGCTCTATTCGGATCGAATTTCACGCTGAAATGCACCTTAGCACTGCCGCACTAGAGCTCAATTTGTAATGTTTGTATGCCTGCCCGGACGATCGGACTTCTCGGAATTATATTATGTCGCGTTGTAGCTTAAGCATATTTATTTCAATAAACGAAACCCAATGAAAATATTCACAGCTACGGCGACAACACATAAAAATGTATAATTGTATGTATGTGCATTTATGTACTTCACACGAAGCGCCTTTTATTTTTTACTTTTATTATCCGTCTTATAATCGTTGGTTTCGATCCATCAGACTTTTCAGAACACAATATTTTTAATATATTTTAATAAATTTATACACACAACATTTTATTTATTATTATAAATGCTGTGCTATTTTATCATTGTATGTACCTATCTCAGTTTTCTTAAATTGTGATAAAAGATATAACACTTAATTGTCAGCTCATCGGTAGACGCCATTATTCATTTAAAAAAATAAACGTTAATAGGACGTGAAACTAAGTAATTTATCTCCATGCAGCTGAGGTGCTGAAGCGAGAATGGAAGATCCTGCGCGATTCCCTGCGACAGTCGCTGAAAAAGAGCAGCCGCGGCGGCACCACCAAGGCAGGGGCGCCCTGCAAGAAGTGGCGCTTCCAGTCTCGCATGGCCTTCGTGCTGCCCTACATGACGATCAGGAGGTAGGTCCAAATCGCTCGCTCACCTCGAGAGCAATCACTAAGTTCTAACTCCCTCGACAGGAACCGACGAGTCATCAAAGACGACATCAAGATGGACGAGGCTGAGTTGCCGTCGGATCCAGAGCTGGAGACAGACACGTGGGGGGCGGCAGAAGCAACGGAGGAGGGGGCCGAGCACGAGGCCTTGGAGCTCTTCTTCGCGTCAGTTTGCCAGAGCAGCAAGCGGCTCCCGCGGAGGCTGCAGGCCACGCTCAAACGACAGGTCCTGGACGCTCTGCTGCGCGCCGAGGAGCAGTGCGACGAAAAATCTCCCCACAAATGGGATTCAGTCGTATCGTAGGGCGACTGAATGCGTGCATGCTCAAAGTGACTATTTGCTAAAATGTGGCCCCTCGTCAACTTCGTCATAAGGTTCAGGAGTGATGTGTGACATTGATTCGTAGCACGACAGACATAGTTTTTCACTTGTTTTTACAAGTATTAAGCAGATTAAAGCAGGTTTTATTTCTATAAGGTTATTGTTAAAAACTAAGAGTGTTCATAAATGTAAATACATCTGAATTGTGTTCTTATTTCGACATTTTTTTTCTTAAGCATACAAATCAAAACGTAAGGAAGAATCGATGCTCCGAATGGGAGCTTTCCTTTAGGTGGCTGCTTAATATTCCATAGCAATGTGAAATGAAAATGGATGTAATTGAACAGTCAACAGGAAAAATATTTAAAAGTACATTTGGAGGCTTCCAATATCAATATTGTCGCCGGCGCGAGGTAATTTCCGACGAAACCCCCTCCACCAAAAGTAGGCACCGCCGCATCAAATATTCAGGGTAGATAGTATTTGCCGACTGGCGTCACCGGTGAATTCATTTTCTTCAATACTTTCGCAAATCGATTTCAAGGGAACCCGATAAAGAACACCATTGAAATATTTTTCAGGAAATCATTTCGAGGGCGTGTTGATCCTCTATCCTAATGAAGCATGCTTAATATGAGTCAGTTTTTTATGTCTTTAGTCTGCTGCAGGCGACTTTTTATTGAACGGCTACGCCATGGGCCATTTTAGCATATAAGACGTGGCAGCGTTCAAACATCGATACTTAAAAGAGTTTAGATACGTCTTAACGGTTTAATGTTACCCCCAAGGGGATACAAGAAAGATTAGCTGTAATCTTAGGTCAAATGATAATCATCATGGATAAATTATTAAATGAATTAATAATATAAATATTAGTGTCGTAAATGTATAATTTCTTTTTATAAACACATAATGGGATCAGTGGTAAAAAAGGAAACTATATAGCATGGTCACGTTTCATACCAGCTTAGCAACAATTGAGTTGTCAGGCCAGGGTCAAACTCGATTCGAAAAAAGTTCAATTACGCTCAATTCAAATCAGCGCCGTAGGACCAGTAGCCACTTGAGCGACGTAAAAACGGTAAATATAATGGAAACCTTGAAAACGCTTAAAGAACGAAGCCAAAGTCACGATTTGAGAATAGAGCGCTGCGGGGCGTAGTAATACGAGGAATAAATAGGATTGTCATTGTTACAGAGCTGGTTTATTCGCTAGTTTGCTTCGCTGATGTCATATGAGAAATGGCAGAAAACAAAAGAATGCTGACGAACTTGGATCGTGTTGTCGAACGTACACGAATCGAGGAATAGGTAATTGTTATAACTAAAATACGTGTGAGTAATTTGCACACGCGCTGTAATTTTATCGCGACTTGTAAATAATGTCACTTCTTTGCCGTTCTCTTTTAGTTCCAATACAAAAAAAAATCTTAAATAAAACTGTTGTAATTATATTGTAGGTGAAGTTGACGAGGATAGTGTAACAAAGTCACGGAGGCGAGAAATCGATAAGAACGTGTCGGTAAAAAGCCGAGTCGCGCGAAACATTTCGGTTCCCCTGCAAAAATTACAGGCGCAGTGCTCCAAATAAAATCATGCCTTAATGCGATGGCATAGCGTCTATATTCATTTGGGAGCAAGGACTTGTGATTTACCTGGTTTTTTGATATAAAGAGATTAGGGACAGGTGGTCAATTACAATGTTAGGCTTTTCTAGTCGCTCGTTCTGTTATTATCGCAACGGTCGCGGGGCTTTTACAGCTTGGTCGCGCTTTAGTCGTATTACGGTCTCATTCGGTCCTGCGTATTGCAAATACAACAATGCCAGAAAGTGTTTGTGCCAAACTAATTTAAATCTCTCAAAACTTGAGTGGCACCACAAGAAATACATAAAAGTGAATGTGTAGGAAAAGAAAATAAACAAGTTAAATGAATTGATATGTTAACAATAATATTCTCGTATCTCTGAAACATTACTTTACTAAAACTTCCAAGAAATTATCATCCATTAAAAGAAGTCACGGTTGGTTACAGCGAGCCTAGCGTTGCCGTCCTCTTAATCACGATCTAGCTGAAATCGTAAAGAAATACAAAATATATCATATTAATAACAATAATAATAATAATTTTGATAATGTTAGTTATATTTTAAAAATTACTTCATAAATAGTTAGTGACAAAAAAACACGGTAATAAGTACTTGCATTGGTTTTAACTATTTATAAAACTATATTCCGTATATTTCACACTCAATATTGGTGTGAAACTTGACCACTAAACCATACCATATAAACATTTCTCTATAATATTAAATTATAATTATTATATTTTGGTAGTTATTCAGTAAAACTTGTCAGCTGGCAACATCGTGTCGGCGACGGACTGTCTACTGTTACCGAGTGAGATGGCATTATAAAACCACATACGAGTGACAAGGACAAAGGCCACGTGACGTGCTCGAAAGAGGTTTTTTCGTCCCCCTTTAACCTTTGTGTTAGAAGGAGACAGTGAAGGTCATGGCGTCCTTCAGAGCAACCATTTTAAAATAATTTGCATTATTGTAATCATTTGTTATTATTGCGTTCATGGTGTGAGATCATACTCAGAAATAAATCTTGGAGATATTAGTTTGGTACTTAAGACTTGTTTTAAGATATTTAAACTATTCTATGGCATTTACCCAAATGTAAGGTTACTTAGTATTCACTTTTGTGAAACGAAATGCATTGTGCATATATATTTTATGCACAAAAGTTCTTTATAATCCGAGTCTCGCTTAGAGGTGGGTAACCAGCCATTATGTCTAAGTTAATTTAAATATAAGTATTTATATGCAATAAATTAATTAATTATATCACTTATGCTGTGCTTCCAACAAGTTTTCGTTCTCGAGGCAATTGCCAGAAAATGTACAGACTAACCTTTCCCTCACACTTCCGCGTCCTTCACTCACTTCGCGTGAGTATAAACTAGAGGGGTGAATAAAGGATGTGCCTATGATTTTGTTGTTGGAACTAAAATGAATGAAAAGCGAGGCGTCATTTTTGTAACAAGGTTTTTGACACAAAACTAGAATACTGAAGTCGAATGCTGCAGGTTTGACTTACCAAGCATAAATAAAATGCTGTGTTGTTCGCCCTTATTTCTCATGTGCCATCGCATGAGCCCCAATCCCCCTTTACTTTCATCAACCCAATTGTTAATTGGTACACTTATTATCGAAACAAAATCATTGTGTGAAATCTGACTATTGATTATTTTAGGATAAAATGTGCACGTTATTAATATGATGAGTGGAAACTGCGTTTGTTAGCGATGCATCGTGTGGGTGGTGTCTCCCGGGCGGCGCTCAGTCGGCCGGGCGTCGCCACTGACGTGACTCGCATTATCGTAATGTATGGCATGGTACATGAATCTTAGGTATCTGGTACGAGCTCTAGTTAATTCTCCGTGGCGCCGTTGCTTGCCGGGACAGAGCAAAGAAGGCGGGAAGTCACTTGGAAGGAGGCAACGGGCGGAGACATGGTGAACACGAGCTGCGCCGTCTTCCGGTGCACCTCCTCCTCCCACAAGCACAGGGGACTTAAGTTCCACCAGTTTCCTCGGGACGACAGGTGCGATTTCGGCGAGGAATAAGAGTGATTCAATGATACATTAAAGTAACAGTTCCCTATTAGTCCCTTTCATCAATCGTTTCTCCCAGATGCCACCTGTGGGTGAAAGCGTGCAAGCGAGCCGATCTTCTGGGCAAGGGTTTCGACCAGTTGAAGAATATGCACATTTGCAGCCTCCACTTTGAGTATCGCATGTACGGGAAGCTGCTTCTTAAGAAATCAGCAGTGCCGACGCTGAACCTGCCGGCCATCGCAGCCAGGACCGTGTCCACGCAGACTGACAACCCTGACGCGCTCATGGCGCTCCAAATCCTCACCAGTCAGGGGGTGCAGACGGAGGACATGTGTGACACCTCGGCAGTTGATCTCAACCAGTTCTTGAAGGCCTGCGACGCATTCCTGCCTCGCAGTGTGGGGTCGTTCGTCAAGGCTCACATTTGTCTGGCGGACCAGAGTAACTGAGATTTTTGATTTTTGTCATGACTTATTATTCTTTCTTTCTAGTTTCTTCTAGTTAGACATTCCCGGAGACCGCTGCGCAAGGGGAAAACTTTATTAAATATTTATTTATTATACGTACTAAGAGTGTTAAGCTTCGAAGAATTTAAATATGTACAAAGTTTAACTGAATGTTATTTTAAAGCATTATACACTTTATCTGTATTTTTGTGTTTGTTTAAGAATTACATTTTTTATAAACGCTGCACTCGTCAATTATTTCAATAATCGGGAGTCTAATGGTTAGCGCGTTCATAGCTTTACATAGGAGCATAAGTAATTAAGATCAGGATTACCTTAAAATGCAACAAGGCCGTTTGCTTAAAAGCACCTCCTCAAAACTTGTTTAAGTAGTGGCGCTGTGGTAAAATGTGTATATCCTTAACGGCCCTTATTCAAACAGGTGTCGCAGTCTCTATTTCACGCACATCTTCTACCCGAGCATCGGCAAATTGTACTTTACATAAGAATATCATATAACAATAACGAACATCATTCTTCATTGATTTTAAAAAGCCTCTTTTATTATTATTAAATAGCCAACTTCAACTTACTCAACAACACAGTGGTGAAATTCAGCAGAGACACGTAAAACACGGCCGAAACAATACGTCTAACACTTGTATTGTAGTGTTAGGGTCTTAATAGACGCGGCACCAAATTAATGTATCAACTAGAGACAAGCGTTGCATAGTAATGCGAGACGGAATTAAACGTAAACAAAATACTAATTCTTATTCAAGTCGCTCCAAGGCTGATGTCTAAATGATAGTAAATTAAGTGCCATTTATTACAAACGCTTGTTTGACCCAAGTGTACATTTTTATTTAGTGTATTACGCAATAAACATTTCTCCTTTTTACAAGGTGTCTGTAAAAAACAAACAGCAATTTATTCTTCGCCCGGAGCTGCTCTATACAGGCATAGAATAACAACAAACAATTCAAGTTCAAGGTTTCAAAGTAATCGTGGAACTTTTTCGCAATTAAAAGCTCCCCCCGGCTTAGGCAATGTAAACGTTCGTACATGAAGTTAGAGTTCAAAATTCTCCGTTTGTCGGACGTCTTATTAATAATCTCACCGAAGTCCGTGACATAATGGCGCAAAAAACTTGACAAGTCAAGGTTTATATCGATACATTGTGTAAAAAGCACATGGCAACACTGCCCAATATACATTTTGACGTTGGTGTGAGTTATACACAGTTGCAGACTTAAAACAATAGTTATTTAGCTGCTCCTAACTAGTATTCCTTGGAGGATTTTCCTTTAGTTATTTGTAGGCTAATTTTCATGGCCCACCTTTCCCCTTTGAATACGCTCATTTACCTATATAATTAATACAATTAAACTGTTCAGACCAATTTGTAAAAATTTCTTACAAAAGAGACTTGTAGAAATACTTCTGTTACTTTGTGCTTTAATTCAGTATAAACTTTATAACAAACTTTAATTCATTGTTAATGAAGTCTATGTAAATGAATGATTATAATTGAATAGATTTATTAGCATGCGACTGCTGACTGCTGCCGCCCGATGCGCGCAGGCCGACAGAAGTAGCACGGAGTACATACGTGTAAGAAAAGTATATGATATTGCTCAAGTATAAAAAATAGGGAATTATTATGTATGTTGTATGTTGCTTTTTATTTCTTGCCACTAAAGCTATATTTGATGACTTAATTGATTGAGGCGTCTCACAAAAAACAGTTTGGCCGACGAAGCGTGCAATCGTAAAAGTTGAAATGGTTTTTAGTTTTGAATCACGAGCGACGAGTGACGCACGATCCACAGACCTATCTTCAAATTTTCAATCACGTATACATCTATTTCAGCTATTATGTATTATAAAAAATATTTGTCAGTAATATAGCTATATTTAGAAGAAAATATTAAAAAAGGACATCAAATAAAGAAATTTAAGGCGAAGTTGAATGTCACTTTAATATATAAAAATTAAATAACATTTATTTAAATGCCTGTGATTAGGGTAACAGTAAACGATACCCATTTATAAAAAACTGGAACCGCAGCTATCTTAATCCGTATCACGTTAAACTTAAATGTCTGGTAAAAACATGTTATATCTCTGTCTAATTAACAACATATAAAAGGTACACTAATATGTATATACATAATAATTTAACACCGACTCGTTATACAGTAGCTCAATAATTGTTATTAAAATATTGTTACGAGAAAATGTTCTTTATGACAGGCGCATAGATTTTAATTTCGATTGCGAGACTGCTCAGCAGTGTCGAGCAATAAAACATAACTGCCGCACTCCATGTTACATCGCTGTGCCCAAAAGTAAACGAGCACACTATAGATAACAACTCTGTCTGAAAAGGCTCAAGTGTTTGCAATTTACAAGCAATTCAAGATCTTACTGCAAAGAGTAAAGAAGCGAAATCAGTTTGTGGCGGGTGCGAACTTATGGGCAGAAAGGGTCGAGACCAGGCAACGAGATGTTAGATTAGAGCGTAAACAAGTTTGGTATCTACACGTGTACAGGCCGAGTCGAGAGCCAAACAAAAACTACAAGAAGGGTTTCTTTGATTTAAAGCCACTGGACAAATTATATCACCCCGGTGGCTGAAAAAAATTGATTACGTACAGTCCACTTTCTTCGAATGTGGTAGCCTTTTAAAAGTAGGTAGGATCTGTTTTAATTGTCTTAGGTGTCGATTACTTCTGACAAAACACAATTGATTATATCTCTCAGAACAAAAAAATAGCTGTTTGTATAGAATGCTTTGGTACGAATTAATATGGTAATCAGTGCCAAGTGATATTTATCCGTAGGTTGCGGAAAATTCTTTGGTAGGTGATCCCTCTGCTTCGACGTGATCTTAAAATTCATCTTAATTTGGAACGAGCACTGGAGCTACTTTGCGATTGCGTGGAATTACAGAGAACTACTATATACTTGTATATTGCCTATAAGTTAACTAATCCTGAGTAGTATCCATCAACCAACAGAATATTATCAACCCTGGAAGATCGAGCTATGAATTGATCGTACTTTTGTACAAAAAAAAGTTTACGTCAAATTACAAACCTTCTCGTCCTTTTTTTGAAAGCTTAAAGCTTAAATTAATTAACACTCTTGATTAATTTGAGTTTCGTATATTATCTTATTTATTAAGTTGCCTGAAAGTTTAGAAAAGATCAAAGTCACTAGGCAATAAATTCGAGCATCAGTTTGAGATAGAGCGAGCGAGTCACGCGCCAGCAGTTGGAGCAAATCCTTCCAGTTTGTTGGCTCTTTGTTCCGAATCCAGTCTATTTCTGAAGACAATCATGAGTTGCCGTCGAATTGAATAGCTGTTTAGCCATTACCATATAACTTTATTAGCACGTGGCTTTTGCGCTTTGAGGCTCTACTTTTTGCTTCTGCCCAATTTTAGCACCTTAAGTAAGTCCTATTGTAAATGTGAACGTAGAAGCAAAATTTGTAAATTATTTTTAATTGTTGACGTTCATAAGTGTACATGTACTAAATGAATAAAAATATATTTTGACTGTGACCTTCTTTGACATAGACTCTATTGTTCGCCCAATTAAAGAAAATAGAATTTGTAAGCTAAATACATTGGGGAAGGTCCTAGCATGTATAATAGCACAATTTTATACGATTAGGATATGAGTTACATTGTGTGTACCTACATACATTGAGTCATTTAGTTGAATAAAAACAATTCAAGTCAAGGTCAATCTGCAACTGAAACAAAGGTAATATTCCGTTGGAACGAGGCAAAGTGAACCGTATTACGAACGATTAAAAGCTCAAGTCGGCGAACGCGGGTGGGTTTAAATCGAACACAGCTGCAGTTAATAGTAGCTAGGTACTACTGTAACTAGGTGTATGTAGCTTAACGCATACAGCGGTCATACGTGACTCGGCAACTGGCGAACGTGCGGGCAATTTCAGTGCTTCGGTCGCCGCAATAATGTTCATATGCGCTCTACCACGATTGCGTTAAGTGGTGAGCCTAGGTTTTAGAATATACAAATGGTCCATCCGACTTTGGCGCTTGTTGCAAGCAGGTTCTGACTACATTTATGTGCTAGAATTAATATTTACACACTATGATAGAGGTTAGCGGTGAATCAGAATGAGCAAACAGACTGAGCGACGCCGGCGTTGCTATGTAGTGCTAAGTGAGACTTAAGTGTTGATTAAACACTTACTTTGTAACGAGGACTATTCTTCAAGTGGTTTTACGATGACATTTTATGATACGTGGAAATTACATATTCATCCGACGAACGAGCTGCAGAGGTCAAATCGGTTCCGTCGCGTTTCAAGCATCGATCATTGTTGTTGACAACGCCTCGACGCGACATTATATTGGAGCACTAAAGCATCGAGCAAATAACGTCTCGTTTATGGAGATGATAACCTTTGGAAACGCACGTCTAATTTCTCGTTTCACAGTTTTGCCTGTGTTTTTTTTAATTTGTGAAGGCAGGATGCAAATACACAAATCTTAAATAAAATAACTGTTTGTCCTTATTAGGTAATATCATAATAGCCTAAAAATAACGTTTTGTTTATTGTTCAATTTAATGTTTAAATGCCCACGTTGGGGAACAGGAACAAGACATTGACTAACTAACTAATTAATTACAGACGAATTTGAGATTATCTTCAGGCGAAGTATATATCTTGAATTTTAATTATTAAATGACTAAGAGAAATTGATGCGCCCGTTATTGTTATCAATTAATTTCGTACGTGTGTAAGAGATATAAGAATATTTTATAATGGCCCCCGTAATTAAGAAGGGCTCCTTTAATGAGAGATCAAAAGAAAAATAAGCATTTAGGAGGAAATATCCGGAAAGAAATAAAAGCCTTCAAAGAAACGTCTAATTATCATCCGGAGGGAGGTGGCTAATGACAGCCGTTATTCCCGGAGGTTCAGTGGTTGATGTGCTTTTAAAAGCTTTTTTCTAAATATGGCTCAATATACCACCTAGGCTGAACTACGATTGACTTTAACTAGCTGAACTTATCGCACTTGTTTAGCTTCGCAAAAGAAATAGAGATGAGTATTCCTATAGCGACTACTTAATTTCCTGGAACAAAAATACTAGTGGATTTTAACTGACGTCCACAAAAAGGCTTTGAAGCTACAACTTCAAGTTGCAGTGCTTATCGAAACTGGCTCCGACAGCTCCGCCGAATGGGACGGGTATTTTCTTTGAAACAGCTGAAAGGCAGTAAGTGGGACTGAGTGCAGCGGAGAGTCTGCTTTATGGGGATGTGGTTGGGTTGAGTGTTTACCAGTGAAGCTGGTTTGTAACGAAACTGGTAGGACCGGTTGTGTCGGAGGCTCGCCCGCTCATGGCCCGCACACAACCTACAGCACATGAAGGAACAATACGAGGAGCTATCATTTATCTCATACGGGATGCATTACTGTCCTTGAATGAAGTCGACAGAAAATATAATGTAGGTGTTGTAGTGTTTGGTATATTGCTGGTTTCTGACAACAACGGAGTACTTTTAAAACCCTAATCTTACAAGAGGCAACATCCTGAAGATGCTCTGGTGTCGGGGGAAACGTGCGTTGAGCGGTCGCGGAGTACTGTTATTGAATTGGTCTATTACAATTGTAAATAAATGTGAATCAATTCATGATATAAAATGATGAACACATTTTAATGCTACACCTCCAAATACGTTTCAAATATGTCGGGCTGCTGTTAAGGATTTACATAAACTGTACTTGAACACATGACCAGTACTAATGTAGCGATGAAAAATATAATATTTATCATTAGTCGTGTGTGTATATTCAATTAAGCTTACTTTCTTGTTTAAATATAAGATGAAACAATCTGAAATGGTTAAAAATACATAATTTCTAAAACATACTTCTTTGACAACCCTAGAACGCCAATGTTGCTTAGGTATGGTGGCTACTGACTTACGCTCTATACAGCCCACATCAAACGCAGCAAGTGTCACACAATCGTATATCGTCGGTGCATAGTTTACGATTCAAAATTAATTGACAACCCACTTTCAAATGCGTAGGCCGCTTGTAAAGTACTGCCCTAGGGCTATTGAGTTTTTTTACGACTACGATGGTTCAGTGACCTTCAAATTGAAAGTCGGCTGTAGATGGAAAGGCTTACATGACACGATGTCTTTGATCTCTCGAATACCTTTGACGCACAGTAAATCATTGCCTCCCTATCTAGATAGTTAACGTGGAGGAATTACTCAGCGATTGAAATTGATTCAGGTTGCCAGGCAGACGGCAAACTCATATTACAGGTTCGGTGCGAAAGGAGAATTGTTTTTACTATGTTGTTGTATTGGTTGCCGTATGTATTGGGCTGGGTTTTTATTTCGAGAAAGGCGTATATTGAGCTCTGAGTGGTCTCCAGAGGTCTCACAAAATATACCTTATGTTTATAAAAAATTCAAATAGTGTTTAGTTTTCGATTTTGTATGATTAGCTGTTGATTTTTTTTCATTTCTTACAAAGTAATATATTTATTATTATAACAGATTACAATAACAGCTACATTCTATTCAGCTCAAAACATTAACACTGTATCATCTGTCGGTTTTAAAACGATATTCTCCTTGAGTTAAGAGAGTAATAAGATTTATATAGTATTTATGAAAGGTCTCTCAGAAATGATAGGATAATATGGAAACATCGTCTGTAGAGCCGAGACAGCTCTTTTGTTTGACTGCGGTGAAGTTTTACTTTGATGTCGCCGAGTGGACCCCAAGGAGATATTGTTATTTGAGAGCAAATAGTGTCGTTTTAACTCCTTAAATAGTGAGTCTAGTAAAAACAAACTCAGGGCTAAGGGAACAAACTGAGAGATCTCTCTGCGATCGTGAAAATACTTAATAAAATACGTAGTTAATTTGAGGTGTTTACATGAAACCGGCACTCGAAAAACACGGCGACTTCGGATTGCTTGCGGATATATGACATATCCGAGGGTTGACAATGATGGCAGATGTTGAGTACTAAACAAGAGTTGTTCAAGTGTCGCCCGCATCTCTTCAAAGGCTGCGCTGCGCCTCTCTTCTCTCTATCTACAAGTGAGTGGGATGGCCATTTGAAGCCTGTGTATGGCATGAGAAAAGATGGATCGAAACATGTATGTGACATGTGCTTTGAGGTGATTTTTTGGCACTTTTGGTGGCTTCAACTTAGTGATATAAATTTACAAAACTATAATATTGAAATATTCTGTACATAAATGAATCGTATGTATTATCTCCATTTATTTCGAATTTGGCGAAATAAATGGAAATAATAAATCAAAGCGAGTGAGGATACAAAGTAGAATTCAATAAAACCTATATTGATATTTGGTCATAACTGATATCGTGATGACTCAAACTTTATAAAGAGAAAGCTATATTTCACCTGTTGAGATAAGTATCATAATAGTTTCAATAATTTTGTTTGTAGGAATATATTTGCGACACATGTACGTATATATTATCCTTACTAAAATGTCCGCCACATCAGAGCCCGAAGGCACGTTCGGGTCGACCGAAGCCGATCGGGAGCCGCGATAACAGGCAACTTAGAATCTTGCCTTACTCATGTAAATAAATAATTTTACACAATTTGTTAGCAATTAAATGTGTAGTTCGTTGACCAAACCTCTTTTTTTTATTGCAGTGCTGTCACCCCAGTCTAAATATTCTTTGTTCAAAGCAATTGATATTAGAGAGAGTGGAGGCGAACAAAAATGAAGGTCAAAGGTGATCGCGATACACGAAATATATATCGCCGAGTTTTACTAATGAGACCCAATTGGTCTTAGCTAGCAATTAATATAAGCGAGATGTGCCATTTGCGGCGCAAGAAAACACTCAGCTTAGATCCAAAATGGATAACCTATCAAATGCGGCTCTCGTGAGCATTTATCTTACAATAATACGTGCATTATTTTAAGACAACTCTGTACCTCTTGTATCTGGTACACGTTCAACAACAAAGTTGCATTTCCAGATGCATTCCAAATCTGTCCTTCCCACGCTCGACTCAAAGTTGACATTCGTTTGAATACGTTCCGCACGTGAAATGATGGTGGTTATCTTTCA
Organism: Pontia daplidice; assembly: GCA_963693355.1. Classification (NCBI taxonomy): domain Eukaryota; kingdom Metazoa; phylum Arthropoda; class Insecta; order Lepidoptera; family Pieridae; genus Pontia; species Pontia daplidice. The sequence continues at coordinate 121,188 of CAVNZL010000010.1, read as the reverse complement.
TTGTCGGATGTGATTAGGGTTGCCAAGCATCAGCTCTAGTTCATACAGCAATCGAAAAGTCACGGTGCAAAGCAATCGTCCCATCGACAGACCGCGGTATTAAATGTCAACCCATATGTGCGCTTGCGCCGATCATGTTTTTACCCGTACCTACTCGTTTTATACTGCCAGAATTATTAATTTTAACCATATCATACGATATCCTATTAATAGTCGTAGAGCGTAGCAGATGGCGATAACGTTCACTAGTAAACACAACTGGAACGTCGTATGTAAATTGTAACAACTCGTTCACACTCCGACTGCCAACTGCCGATTTATCCATAGTATACACTATCGCATCGGAAAGAAAATATTGAATTGACTGCGATAAAATTAATTTCAAAACGTAGGCTATATAAAGCTACAAATCCGAATTACAGTCTGTGCGATTATGAAATATAAAAAATCATATCGCAGCGATGTAATGTAAACAGTGTTAAATATTGAAATAACCTCGCGAAGCAAAAAAACATAATATTTCAATTGGTGTTGAAGGACGAATGATAACCGAGGTAAACATGTTTTCTAACTGGGTTATCTGCGCGCGCGCATTACATAAGCGTCTATTTAATTACGGAAATGTGCGAATTTTGATTATTTTACGTTCAAATCAATTAATGTAACACGCGGTATAAAATATGTTTTTATTAATACAAATCACCTTATTTAGACTAAGATAAACTGACATTGTTATTCTTTAGGAGTCCATTAAGTTGTGCTTCATTTTTCATCAAAGTTGAAATGGAAGCGTTTAGGATGTTTTATTTATTTCAGCCAGAGCCTGTGGAAATAAATTAAATATGAATTGTGTTTACCTCTGATTAGATTACAACAATCAATTGACTTAGCAAATATCGTAAAATAACCTTATTCGCGGACACTCGAGTGTTCCTTTCCGTATGTTTTGATAGCGATTTACGGCGATAAGATTCAACTCGCAGTCACAAATCTGGTATTTTATTATAGGCTATATACGAATCTGTCCAATTGCACACGCGTGATAGCACGGGGCAAAGCTAAAAGGAGATGCGATGGATAGGTTTACAATAGGAAAACACACAGAGCATGGTGGGCCAGCGTTACCTCTGATCGCATTAGCTGAGCAAACAAACATTTCTCCGTCGATGTGATCCCGTTAAAATACAAACATTACCAACGAGCAGAAGCTGCTAGAAATACACTCAGTTTGCCAAAACGTCTCGGGTATATTGATGCATTGGAGCGCGAACGTGCATTATCTCGACTCAAATTGAATAAGCTTTCTTATTGAAAACATATACTAGCAGGTCACATTTTATGCACGGACTTAGCTCCAAGTTAAGCTTAGGTTATGAATACAAATTATACCGAAATTATACAGAAGATTTCGGATTGTGATTGCCATTTTGTTGTCGTTGATAGTCGTTGGTATATCTTTATTTTTACGCCAGACCCGACCACGCAAACCGCGCGTGTCGCCTCCACACGCCCGAGGCCGTCATGAACACTGTAAAAATAACGTTTAATGATTTCGAACTCTATTTACACTGTATTTTTAGACTTCATCTAGATTTACGTGCCACAACGTTTACGATGGGAAATGGTATGTGGAGAGAACTGATTATGACAAAAAAAAACATTGAGTTAATGTTTAATTTGGCATAATTTTATCACTGTTATCTTGTCATTTAGTTTAGACCAACAACATGTTCCATCATCTTCTGAGGAGCTGAGCTGGAAACAACGCTTGTTTATCTCATTGTGTGTAAACAACCTGTGATGTATTATTATATACAACTACGATAATATTTAGCCTGCAAACACGTGGCCTTTAACAAAATAATAACGTTACAGAATAAATTAAAGGTATCGTGTTGTTAATTGTCAGCTGAAGCATTTATACATAAATGTATATATGTCAGCATGAGAATTGTTCGGGTACTTGATAATATCAGTTATATCACAGTCCTGAGAATGTATCTAAGGTTGCCCGGAAAATTAACAACCAATGCGCCAACGGTTGTCAAGGACGATAGACCCAAGTCACTCTACGTCTACAATCGAAATCTCTCGAAATAGCGTTTTATAAGAAAGCGATACAAAAATGTTTGTAAAGCATGGATTAAATCGAAGGTTGCATATTAAACAGGGTAAGATAACAATTTCAAGTCGGTTGCTCTCGGGGGCCGGCCCGCCCTGCTCACTTGAGATTATTTAATAAATAATGTAAGAACCTGCCGAATTCAATTTAAAAACATTGTTCGGATCAAATCGTGATGATATTGAAAGTTTTTGTCACCCCTTCAGCTAAAGCCAATTACGAATGAGGCCATCGGGCGTGGCGTTGCGCGAATGCTTCACCTTTTACAACCTATTTACATTTGAAGGATAATTGAAATAAGGGTTCTCTCAAAATCTTACTTCAAATGCAACAATTAAACATTCTTAGCGCGCGCCAAGTTACAAATGCCGCATTTCATTTAAAGTAATATTTATGACTTTATTTTAATTTATAACATGGTGAATTATGGAAAACATGATGACATTCGCAATTTACAATTCTGGATATTATTCCTGCATCGACGTGATAGCGCCGTACTCTCAAGTGTCGACCCAGAGTCACGAGTTAAATCTATCAATTTGCTTCACTCATGTCGTTTTAATTGTTATATTTTCGGTGGTCACTCCTCGATAACGTATACTTTTATGATTTTAATCAAAGCGTCTATAGCTCGCCTAGTATTACGAATCGGCGTTGAAAGATTTAAAATCGCAAGTCTCTTGTGCTACAGCGCCAGGTGGGGAGAAGAGAGAGGGGTGGGTGCGGATATTTGCATTTTTACGTCTTAATTAAGCCAAGGGTGGCGAATGCTGAGTGCTGAGGTCAGAGGATGCCCTCGACTTCCGCTAAACTGGCAGTTCTCAACTGATTTTAACATTTCTCTGGAACAGCGTTAACTATAACTGAAACTCGTTACAGTTCCTAATATATTGTAAATTGAGTAACATTATTTTAACAGGCGTTCTATGAGTTAGAAGCACTATAGCTTCATGCTGTCATAAATAACAACTAAAACTATTAAATGTCACTACACATTATGTTTAAGATGCCATAAAGCTCGTTTACGTGGAAGAATCCGACACAGGCACAAATAGATGGAGAGCTCGTTGGGGGTTCCGTACACTATTTTAACATTGCATACACATCTATTTCACACTCATTTGTGATCATTATAAAACTGTGCGTGATATCGGAGTAGGCACTGAATCTACCACCTTAAACAAATTAATATTGCTAGCGTTTCGTTTTAGTTTGCATCCAGATTTTGTTTAGGGAACCCTAAATCTGTGAAGCCAGAAAACATTAATGTGAACGCGAAGCAATTGAATGTCAGCAGATGTGTTAAAGTGATAGTTGTAAATCAGAGAGCAGTCGTTAGATGATGGGAAATCTCCCAAACAGCTCTTTCAATATTGCTGCGTTTTTTATCCTTATACTTAGCGTATATAAAATCTCGAATTCTTCGCTATATGTAACCTCGGCTGCGTCGACCAAATCCCCGGCCTGAAACGCGACACGGGAAATGCGACACTTCTCTCGTAAAAGAAAATCATTTAAGCGCCAATAAGAGTTTATTACCTAGAGCCGGGTTTCGGTTTTAACCTGTTCTGAACAATATTGAGTTGTTTTACACAGTTATGTTGGACACGGAATTAATGTATCGCTTCTAGTGTGGTGGAACTGGTAATTTACAAAGTGAGGCACTTGTAATTAGTACGAGGGTTTGAAGCTACGCTTTAGAATCGTTTCAATGAACGAAATAATTGAAAACAGTTAAAAGGCACATTCTATTTTAATCTCAATTGCTGTAACGACGTCTACATGTGCTGAGATCCAACTCGTCTTCGCGTGATCAACGCACTTCGGACCCCGTCTGGTCCGCCATCGCGACGCGGACCAAATTGAACGCTATTGTCAAGCCGGAGAGCTCCATTTGTGTTTCCTTTTGCGTCTATTTGTGGAGAAGAGTGCACCTAATAAGTGGTTAATTAACTGTAACAGATCGTTTAACCTAAATTGAAATTAATTGTTTTCACAATAGAGTTTATTTCTAGATGAATGCAGTTTAGGTTTCTGATGCAAGTTCTTTAAAATCTTCCAACAATTGAAAAGTCTAGTTTCTCCACAAGACAATTCTTGCACAATTCATCGCTGATAAAATTAATTTCTGAGTAAATTATTATTAAAATTAAAAAGTTTCTGACAATGCACCTTTATAAATATGCATATTATCTTAGTAAAGGAAAGAGAAAACGAACAAACGACAGCTTATAAATCAGTTTTGAATTCATAACTCACTTTTTGAAAGTTGAAACTTGTTTTAATCCATACAATATTTATAAATGACGCCATCCCGGCAACCACACCGACTTGCATATAATTTGTAATTATTTTCTTTCAAAAAAAAAAACATGTAAAGGATGGAAATAGAGGATTATAAATCTGTACACCTAAACCGAGTTTATAGCAAAAATATATTTGACCACTCAATTTCTTCTTAAATTTACTCTTAAAGGAACTATAGACGACCGCTGGACGTACACAGACCACGATGGGTTCCTGGGAACTAATCTAGACGAGACGGAATTGGGTAAAAAGTAACCGCAAAGAAATGAGATTCCTTATATTCAGTGCAAGTTCCAATATTAGTTAAAAGCGTTGCAAAACGTTATATTTAGACGCAACAAAAAATTAACGACCTGTCAGCTGTATTTTTTCTAACTCCATATGTTTTTTCCTTTCCCTCTCTAACTGTAGGAGTTGGAGCGAGGAAGAAATAGTCCCTTGTGCGTCCTGGTTTTATCTACGACGAGGTTTGGTGGTTGGTGGATTCCTTTGTTAGAAAGGCCAGTTAATCTTGCAAGAGTCCAAACTTGCCATCGCACACAGCGATAATCGAAGCCTTCGATGAAAAAAGCGAGTGGTTTTTACAGCTCTTTTTTTTCAGCTCTCTGATTCTACGGGCTATTGGAGTGAAAAGTATGTTTTTAAATGTATTTTTTTAAAATATGTTTTTGTAAGTACGTACAGTAAAGCTAACACTAAGCAAGCTCTTGCTACAAAAAGAGACCTCAGTCTCACGGAATGGCTACTATCGATTGATCGAATCATTCGATTAGTACACTTATCTTTGCGTGAAGTGGTGGGCACAGTTCTCAGTTTGTTTTTTGAACCAGCCATAATCAGTATACCCCATAAAAGCCACCAGCGTTCACAAAATATCCACAAATACTCTGTACCTCTAGATGGTCAGTATTGAAATAACGGCTCAGAAGAAAAAACTGGTCTCTTTAAAAGGCCTATTTAAATCGGGTGACCTTGACATACCGGCACAGTCACATTAAATATTTCAACAAGGAAGCCTTAATATTTAAACGAACAAAAAAGTCTTTTGGTAGGTATATTTTATTATGCTCGGCAAACAAAACAAATGTGGTTTTATTATGTAAGGAGTGGCGCGTGCGGTTTTTATGTTATATATTATGCAAATTAATTGCATAAGGGCAAATCTGAAGTTGAAGATTGTTTTAAAGGCAATAAATTGATTTTTTTATCCTTCCGCTGTGCGATAACAAACTAAGTATGTCCGACTGATTAGTGATAACAAAGGTAAATGTTCGCGTTAACGGAACACAAAGCTCACTGATGATAACAAAGAGAATTTGGAGGCAGAATAAAAGATGAGAAGAGTTCAACCCTAGAGAACCAGAAATACAAATAGAACAAAGAACTGAATAAATAGTAAATACATATAGTATGTAAAGTGTAGTGTGTGGGAGTGTAAAAAAACTTATCTCTCGATCGCAGGAGGAACACAAAAAATAACCGGTTTCCTTCAAGGGCGTGCATTAGAATAATACTTATTACAGTGTTTATGTAAGCCTTGTAATCTGTTCGGTTTTAATCCCTAATCATATTATGAGGCTACGGTGGTGAACATTTGTCAGTTGGAAAACCTTGAAAGTGGGAAAAACTATCAATTTTGAGGGTCGATATTGGTTCAAAGAAATTCTGCCAAGTGAAGCCGAGTGGGCTCATAAAGTAAACAGTAAAAATACGTTAACACTACTGACCTCATTTAGCTTTTCCAACATTGCCATGCTGGTTCGGCCCCGATGCCCACGGCACATAGGAATTGCTAATTTTATTGCTTCATTTCGACGTTGCTGTTCCTAACCGGTTGGTAATTGTTCACAAGTTTCTGAGGGCCGCACTCAGCAGAGCGGACATAATTACATCTAATATTATATGTTATTATCGCTACTACGAGATTGCTAACACTATTTTTCATAAAAATACTCATAAAACAGGTGAGTTTATTACCACGGGGCGTGAAATTCGAGAATTTTATTAGCCGTCAGTGCGCTTCTAGTATGAAAGTAGTGCTTATTTATGTCAGATCGGGGCGATAGATCAATGAGGCGACTTTGTGAGAGCTAGTATCTGCTATTATTGAACTGCTTCTTCAAAGTAGCTGTCTTAAATAGCTTAATATTAATAGCGCAGAGGGCCGCTTGCTAGTTAATTTCATGTTCAGCCGCTCACATTCATCTATATTTTCGCATTTACGATATAAGAAGGATTGCTTTTTATAGGATAGACGGGCACAGCAAATTAAACTTTTAACTATTGAGTTTATTAGTAAAATTTGAATGTAATATTGTACTATGCGTGGCAAGACATAAAAATGGCTCCATCAAACAAATACATTTTCAGTTCATAAATACTGATGCAGCCCTTTTGGAAATTTCATGAATTTACCGACAGCTGTCTTGCTCTGTACCTCCCTTTCAAACTCAATCTCCATTATGACGATAAAATGACATTGGGCGTAAGATTGCGTGGCAAAAGCTCTCCGGTGCTTTTACATCGTCTACGGCAATAGCACCTCTATTGCCCTCACATAAGACTCACCAGAATTCTGCCAACTGAATGTTGCTTGGCAAGGAGTATTTTGAGAGCATCTTCCGAGGGTTACCATCAGCAGTACGGGTCTTATCGTCTTATTATCGTTATCAATGTAAATTCTGTGCGCCGCCAACACTTCCTGAATATTCCGAATTCACGAACTCTGGCAATTAAGCCACGACACGAATACTTTGGGACTTTGCTTTGTTTGGCGGTGCTTCACGTAAGAGGTGAGATGTATTGATGCTCGTGGCTCGTCCAGCGTCCCCTCGCCGCAGAGCGCACATCTCCCGTCAGATGGCAACATATTGGAGTGTCAAATGTCCCGTGAAGTTGGAGCAATCGCTGTGGAGCGGGGACGCGGATTGATTGCACTTAGATTGCCAATTTCGGCGTTTATTATGTTACATCATGTTTGCATAAAACTTCTGGGGAGCAGCTTTGTTGCTTGAATTATTTACTACCTCTCCTTAATGTATACATTATATGTTATTTCTAATAAAACGTTCTATTTTGTATATTTGTGTCTAGCTTTTTGGTTATCAAGTAATCGCGTGGATTCATCGAATTCCTTCTATGTTTTATTGTACGGCCTTGTCACTGCAATAAAAGGAAAACATAAACAAGATTCAATCAAAGATCGGTCGTAAAATGTGCTGGGCGCGCCCCGTCGATGAGCCGCGGCTATAAAAGTGCCCAGCGGAGCTCCTTGCACCAGACCCTGAGCACGCGAAGCACTCATTTACGCCACGAATTGGGGAATAAAGGAGACGCGATCGTTTTATGACGTGGCTGTTTACTTCCCCTGACGATAACGAGTTTGCCTATTGCAAAAGGAATGAGGCAAACCTGAAGAAACCAGCGAAGTTAGCCATTAGCTGTGTTTCCGTTAAGTTAAGGACAATTATAGACACAGTAGCAGCAGTAGCAGGGTAGGCGTGAGCGTGTATGCTAATATGTGTCACGAGGGGAGCAACCAGCTGATCGCACTTCGCAACTTGGCAGATGGCCATTAAGAGCCGTTTTACGGCGCTCAGCTAAAAATACAAAATAATAACGGCATTAACATAGCCATTGCGACTATTATTCAGCTGGAGCCACCTCGTCCATGTTTACTATAAATAGCTGAATGTATTCATAGTTTCGTAATCTGGTGCGTGTGGGGAATCGAACGGGCACCCCCCGCAGGACAAAAGCTACGCGTGACTGAGTTACAAGACCTTTTCAATAGCTTTAGAGTTCAGCGCGAATTCAGAAAGACCGTAACTCTTTGTTTGCTTAAATACATATTTGTCAGATAGCCGACCGCCATGTCACTATTTAATTGTGCAGCTAACGAATCATTCCGCGTTACTTGTGCGTACGGAACCATGCCAGCAGCGTCCCCAAACCCGTCACCCTCGGGCTAGTCAAATATTATCAAGGGGAGATCTCAATCCTCGAGTTTTTTATTCAATAACAACTATTGAGTTTCCCTCTCAATTGATTTGGGTACAATTACGCATTATAATCGTCAGAAAAATAAACAGCACAAAAGTTGTAGTGATTTAATTACATCTGTCCCTTTCTTTGCTCGACATTGACGTAATAGTAGTAGAGTACCATTATATTCCATGAGTGTTGCTTTAATTGGTAAGAGAATCTTTTGTTTTATCCTTCCAGTTGTGTTGAAGCATCCCTTTTTGTTCTTTTAAATCAAAGTTAGCTTTACAAAGCCATTTGCTGCACGCTTTGGCTTTCCAATCACTATGAAGCTTTGACGAAAAGATATTTAAAATATATATACGCGAAGGCTTGCATTTTGTTTGCTTACAGAATTGTATTAAAGCCAGAAGGAGGAAAGTTCGAGAAACTCCTTTTAGAGCCGGTTTTGGCCGGTTTGTAGAGACCTGACTTCTTCCAAAACTGAATCTAAAGCCGTAACACACTATATATTATACAGGTTAGTAAAAACTGTTCGATCAATAACAGGCCAGCCCCAATTCGAATTAAACCTTATTGCCTGCGCTTAGGGTTCAATTTGGCACAATCGCCGTGTTACCAAGCGGTTGCAGGTATCATCAACCTTTTTCTGGGTCGCTCTGCTCGTAGCCTTTTTGTTCTAGGCGAGCGTTCACGAACGATAGTCAAGGTAATTATTATATTTAGCGGTGACAGTTTGTGTTTAACATCACTATTTGACAATTTATCAACCGCCATTTGTATTAAAAGCTATTTCATTTTTACTGGTTACGTTCGCAAATATCACGCGATATTGGAACAAAGTCCCGCCACTTGTCACAGGACCTGTATGATAAAGGAAGAAAAATATAAGCTTATTATATCAGTCGGAGGAGTCATAAGACTGCATTAGTATCTCTGCACACTCGTTCTTGGCGATAAAACAACGGAAAAAGTAAGGGCAATTTGAATAAACAAACAATTTCTAAGCCAATTAGAAAAACGTCACAAATCGTCTCATCAACGTTTTCCATAAAAAAATAATTAATGCAAAAAGGTTGGCAACGGGAGACCGATGCCATAAATGCACTCTACTGAACCGACGCAAGAACGAAACGAACTAGACACCTTTTCTAATTAAATTTTAAAATGTACTCTAGCCGCTTGCAATAAGGGCGACGGATGTGGGGTTTTCTTTGTGAAGGTCGACGACGGTTACGCCGTTTCGAGCCGCGATGTAAAGTAACCACCGCTGCGCTTGTGTTGGCGCGGTGTCCGTGAACGGATGGCAAAACTGCGCCAGTGTGCGTTAGCCGGTCACGTAGGCTCTGAGCGACACACGACGGTTTCAGACACTTTCAGATCCGACTTGTATTTTTATTCTCCGATTAACACTTCATAAATTAACACGTCCGGTTGTGGAAACAGATTATGGTAATGAAAATACAAAATACAACCTCAAGTTGCCCCTCAAAGTTCTTTTGAAATACGTATATATAATAATCGGTACTTTTTTATTGTACTAACTAAAACGTTCTTCACAAACTCTATGCTCTGTTCACAAGTAGTGACTGTGATTTAGCAGCGAACTCATTCTGTTCCGGACGAGCAGCGGCTTTCACTCACTGTTATGTCCGCTTAGCTCGAGTGTAAGTGCACGTAGCAACAATTGCCGTCAGCTGCGAGCTGCGCCGAGCCGAATCGGGCCGAGCGGAGCCGAGAGGAGCCGAACAGTTTAGCTTTTGTTCTCGTTTGCTACTGGAGTTATCAGTAGGCAAGCCCATCGCCGCTTTTAGGTGCCAAGTACCTTGCTGTCCTCCGTCTGTTTAATCATTGTAGCGAAGAGGCTTAGGGTCGCCTCCTCCGTCCTGTTGCCAGGAGAAAATCGTTCTCTAGAAAGACAAAGCGCTGCTTTTTTGTAAAGTTTCCCGTTTCCGCATCGCAAAGTGGAACCTGTACGGTTTGACAAACAACCTGCGTCAAACGTATTCAATTGTGAGCACGTTAGCTACCTGTGTTCTAATTGTGAGCCGGAGATCACAATAAAACCACAAAAACTCGGATTTGAAAGAAACGCCCACCGACCCAAGAAACGCGAGCCTGGGCATAGTACAGCCGCGGACTATGTTATTAGATATGCGTAGGCGCATATTATGCTCATCATTATTTGATTTTATACGTATCTAGAAGTTTTCTTTATTATTCAGTTGTTGCAGATTTGTCCCTTATCGATAAGATATGAAGGTGGCGGCCGCATCCATTGTTGCATCTCTTCCAATAATTAATAATGTCGAATAAGCTTCAGCAGTCCGCCATACTGTGCGGAGGTGCGTTATCTAGAGGCCCATAACGAATGCGCACGACTGGGCCGTATAAATATTCCTAATGCTTCGAAAGGGTTCGCCTCCCACAGATAATGCTTGTTTCGTCTAAAGTGATCTCCCCATTTTGATAAACGCACTTAATGATGGGGTGGAAACACGAATTGTAAATGAAGGTGAGATGCCTTCGCCTTCGTTTCTCTTCGTACTTGATCAAAACGGAATTTATCAGAAGCCATCTTTGCTTCTATACAATGTCAGCTTTTGATTGATTGAAGTGAGAAGTGTTTTGTTATATCTATCGAAATTTGTTCATAAATTGGTATCTCGGACACATTTCTTTAGCAGAGTAACGCGAGTTATACCTAAGTTAAGGAAATATATTAAAAATGGCAAAGACTAAAAAATTAACACTTTGTACCAATAATCGTCATCAATACAAATAGGTATGACCTAATTGATCGATTTCCTACTCTTAGGCGAATGGTGAGAGGCACCCGCTGATATCAATAAATGCAGTTGTTTTATCTGTTCTTCTGAGTTAATTGCAACTGGCCTGTGACGACATCGCTATTTATAGACATTGGTGAAGGCTTTGTTGGAAAAAATTAATTCACTTTTACACGAACGAATTCTAATTGGATAAAATAACGTTGAAATAACTTATCCAGACTACTAACTCACAAACAGCTCCCAAAAAGTAAGCGAGCAGCTTTTTGGCTATAATCACTAGCGATTTCATCATCTATCATTCATATTCGGTCGCTGCATCTTGAGCCTTGTGCGCTCAGACATAGGGTCCACGGGAAACTCTATGTGTTGAGCAAGGGTGTTCATGTATTACGTCATTACTTAGCCCCTTCGCAAGGGATTTGAAAGGAAGCGCGGGCCGCGGGACTGAAATATCAATTCGTTATGGTTTTTACGGTGAAAAGCGTGAACTTATTACGCACGCGTTTTTTATGATTTTTTCAATCCAAAATATTAGGTTTTCTCGATCACATCACCCGATGTACTTCATATGTATGGGCCGACTCGATTAGATTGTATGTGTGTCTGTATGTGTGTTCTGCGATGGGCTGATAAGATCAGGCATCGCTTGCGAAGAGTTTGCAAGACTTGCGCAATTCACCTTAGCTTAATAAGCCATTAAACTTTTACGACATTCAATTTTCACTTTTCCTAACGTTGTCTAGATATTGCAATCTCACGTAAAATAAGTTGTTAAGAATAAACGACATGGATGTACGTTGATATTTAACTAAAATCATAGTTATTTGAGTTACAGGTAACCAAGGGCTGCTACAGCACTTCTGTTCTGTTCGTTCAGAGACCTTCTTACAATTATATTTCATACTTAAATGGAGGTGTTTCTTTCATTTTTTGGTAATTACACATGTGTACATAAAACCACTGCGTTAGGGTCACTTATGACGTAAAAACTAAGTCATTCAACAGCTCAAACACACGGCGCAGCGTCCATGGGCTGTGACGTCACTTTTGACACAATTGTGCGTAATGTGTGTGTCCTATGATCAATCTAAAACAAAGTCCCTCTTACACGTGTAATACAAAACAAAAACAACTCCTAACACTTAACCCATTTTTTGTTGATAAAAACAAAAACTTTTTTCAGCCCTTGTACCTGGGAGATGCACTTGACGCGCTATCGATTCAAATTATGCCCTGCCCCTAAGGAATAAGGTCCCTTTTCGATGCTAAAAGACCCCTTAAACATTATCCCGAACTGCGTATTGCTACGCTTTACTCGAGAATAAACTCTATTATAAGGTAATAAGGTTGACTTTCTGATCTTTTTCGATGCCAGCGATGGTGAGCCTTATTGGGGAAGCAATAAACGTGGATTTCGGCTGAGCTGCATTGAAGGACACCCGTCGAGGGTGGAGCGGTTGCTAGGCGAATCTTCCGATCCGAGAGCGTAACTGGGATATTCCCGGGGGAAGATTTCACCCCCGAAATACTGTGTAATTAATATTCGTATATGATCGGAGAGTTATATGTACGGTTAAATGATTTCTATATTACATCCAATTATACAGTTCCTCATTAGCTGGAAGAGGTTAATTCCAGCAGGCTGTAAATATGAACGGTGTTATAAATATCTTAATTTGGCTGATAAATGAAGCAGCCATCAGAGCAAATGAGCGTATTAGAGATTGCTGCCAAGAGGGACCAACTCGCGAACCCGAATCACGAATCATTTCAAAGACAAACTTTGCGCACAAGACATGTTTAATCTTTGTATAGGTATATTGGCCTTCTAGAGTAAATATTTCAGTTGGCAAAGGGAAGCGCATAATGTGCTATTTACGCGAAACCCGTAAATGTGGTCGCGCTGGGTTTCCTTCAATTATGTAAATCTAGTTAAGAGCTATTTAATTTAACGAAGCTTTTTAAAACTTTGGCCCGCTTAATTACCCGAGTTTAATGGCAGTTTTCCCAATTTATACCTAACGCCGTTTGTATTCCTTTGTTTTTAATATTAAGTGATGGCGGAATATCCTATTTCAGTTCACAATCTTAAAATATGGCTGTATACAAACAAAATAATGCGCCGGCATTAAAATTAATGAGGTGATAAATTTTAATTTGAAGTCCATCTCGACGGCTGGAGCTTTAGAAAGAGTATCTTTTGAATATATTTGTAGATAAGTGGGCGAAACATGAAGCGATCCAGATGCAAATGCTCTCATCTCGACAGGCCAAAGTGCCTCCGGCGCTGTCCAATCGCTTTTTGGACTTTACTCACCTCATTACGTGAATCAATTTTCTAGCTTACGCCGACCCGAACAATGTCGAAACATAACAAAGGGAAATGTTTCCTCGCAATATGATAAATATGTTACAGAAGCGGTGCTCAAATTAAATAAACGCAATAACACAAGTGAGCATATTTATCGAGGAGTGTCCCCGCCCCAAACCCCACATTCGCTGAAAGCGCAGTTTTACGACAGCCGAAAAGAATGTTACGAGCAGAATGAGTTACGTATGTTAATAGGGTCCACGGGCGAAGGGACCCGGATTAAGCAGCATTGACGATGGCTCTCGTTTTATTAGCTCGCGAAGAATGGTTTCAGGAACCTTTTGTGCTCGAAAGGTACCATTTTTATGATGTAACATTAATTTGTTTTATTGTGTGAATGTTTCGTCGCAAGCGCCTTTGTTCGTTATTAGTTAATGTGAGGGTCTCTACTTAATATACGCACCAAAAGCAACCGGATTAATATACAACTCAGGTGTCTCTCACGCTATTTCTTGGATGTCTATGGATGTTACACCTCATGCACATATGTACTTACATACACCGAGAGGGGGCGCCTTTGTGCCACCCTCCGCACGGCGTGGGTCATTCTGGATTTTAATTATGCTACTCTAACGAGAGGATAATAGTTTGAAAGGGTAATCACCAAGTGGAAAGCGCTGCTACACATAGAGTTAGCTCTATTAGGTACCACGTATAGTATTAGTTGAGGCAGCGTCACGGCTGTAGTCAGGCCTGGCAACAATAGCAAAGCAAAGAGATACAATTATAATTGTTATTGCCATATCGGAACAATGGGTCGTCAGCTAAGCCGCCGTGACGAGCACTCCTAACCCTCGCATCGGCTTCATTACACGTGTCACTCGCCACAAAGACACGTCCTCCATTATACCTAGCTTTCCCTATTACAAAGCATGTAAGCGGATCTCGCTAAACTCCGTAATGCCATCAACAATATTGGAAAAAACGTAGTTGCTATAAGGAGCCCATTTGTTCCAATGCCTCGTAATTTTGTCGCAGCGGAATAAGTGCTCTGGCGACACCTCGGCGCTACGGTTATAACTAAACTTTGTGATTTTATATACGCAAGCCATTTTTGCTGGCCCAGTAAATGCGTAAGTGACATATGTCTGTGGATACTATTCCGAGATTCTGAAACGTATAAAAAGGAGCCAAATTAATGAGGAATTGTTGTCCTGAGTGTGAGCATTTTTCCGTTAATTTCCCGAGCAAGTTAACTTTAAGAAAGTTGCCGCAGGTGTCGATGAAACTAGTCTGCTGCATGCTAAACGCGTTACAAAGTTGCGGAAGCCACGCCACGTGAATAGCTAATATCAACAAACGCTCGGAAAACAGTGAAAAGTCAATTTGAATAGATGATTACAGACCTGCTCATTACATAATTATACATTGCTAGATCTTGATACGAGAACAAAAAGTCGAACAACGTGAAAACTACCTCAAATTGTGTGCCAGTCGTTATACACTACAGTGACCACACGCCCTGCCTCCTTCTTGAGACCTGTTTTTGTATTCTTCATACGTTATGACGCAAGTACTATGATTAAACCGAGTCCAAATCTGGCAGTACGTTTCGGGCGCAGCGGGGAGCCCCTAATAACTTCGAAACAAATGTCGTAACTCAGGGTTGATGGAATAAAGTTGAAAGTTTATCCGCGACTCCGAGGCAGCGTGTCCACCCCAGTGTGCCTTAATAATAGAGCACGCATCGGGGTTTAAAATACTGTAGTCAAGCTACGCCCCGCGGTGCGGACCGCTTTTTGCCTTATCCAAGTTACGGGCTCCAGAGTGAACTGCCGGTTGACTCGGTTCATTTTGCAACTTTCATCATTTCTCGCTGTTCCTGATCGTAAACGCATTGTATGTGTGTTGAGGTCGCGTTAAATTTGTGCGTCTTCAATTGGCAAGGTCACTGGCGAGCGAGTTCAAGGTGCTAAGGAACACAGGAAGCTATCATTGTAGCAGTGCCTGAGCCAATATGAACCACACTGATTAGCTTGAATGTAGGTCACTGCTTGCAATATAGAGTTAGCTGGCTCTGGCTTTGAGACAAAGGACACTTAGTGATACGAATTAGGATAGGGAGAGAGAATGCTCGTGCGATCTATATTAGGAGAGGCACAAAAGGAAATAAATGCATAACAGGCAGGCGTCCGTAATGACGGCAGCATATTGCAGCTTACAAGGCTATTTGAGTTCTAATAAAGAGGATTAATTTACTCTTTATCATTAAGGTAGAGTGACATTTTTCCGTTAGTCATCGTGAGTGAAGCGAAGTCAAGTTGCAATCAGTCAAGTTAATCTGGAAAATAAATAAATAAATAAATAAATATATATATATATATATATATATAAATATAAATAAATGTATATTATAAGTTATAACGTGTTTTAGTACAGCATGAAAAATCAGTGTTAGCTATTCAAGAACAATGGACAAAGACTCAACTGTTGCTCTACAGCTGCACGGACACAAAGATTTTAATTAGCTTATCTATATATATAGTCACCTGGTAAAGGAACAAAGCAAGTTGAAACAAAATATTACTAAGCTTTCCTTCAAAAATATATCCCAGCTAGCGGACGCATCGTTATTCGTTACCGTAATTGCTTAGCTTTAGCTCTTAATCGTGTTCAGGTATAAATGAATATCTTTATTTATTGAAAGTAGGCCAGCTGTGACGTCAGAGGGAAATTGCTTTTGTTGCGGCGAAAGTGTATTTTCTTATAAGTATTGACGATACAAAGAAAATAGTTGTGAATTAATGTCGGTATGACCCTACTGATGATACCATCCTGTGTTAGCGGTCAAGAGAACCGCCTTTTGCATGTATCTCCATAAATTCTCATCTTCATATCGTCCGTTATGGAAATTACACCTTATTTCTTACGTTTACTTCGTTGTACGGCAAATTATTCCTTATTCATTTGAAATAGAGTCGTGTTTTCATCAAACGGCGTTGTAGATTAACTTTTGATTGGGACAAATTTTATGTTGGTATTTTGTTTGTTCTAAGCAACTGATGTTATCACAAGGTTTTATTCAGAATAGATATATGAGAACGCAGGGATTGCAATAGGCCTCAGATGAAGCATGTGTGTGTGTGTAATGCGGATGTGTTGTGTGAAAGGCAAGTTGCTGTACTCACTTATCCGGCGCTTCCTTACATCATTTCCTACCGCACAATATATGACAGTACGAGTTTAGATCGCTTACAAAGTAAAATGTCACAAATTGCATCCGGTAAATAGAGTTTCATTCCACCTCTTCTATTTATTACATTTTGTTCTGTTTCCGAATGATGGTTATTTTGAAGGAAGTATGAGTGCCTTAAATAAATTTTAAATTAAATCTGAATACGAAAACAGAGCGCAATTAATAATTTCCTTGCACCGAAAGTCATTGAACAGAACTCCGCATAATATTGCATCAGCCATCAACCCATTCATAGCAAACACTTCGCAAACTTGCATCATACATTATCCGGAAACTACGGTTGGCTCGTCATATAAATATTTCTAATGAAATTTATATATTTCTACGAAAATATTGTTTCAGCTACGGTTTAGGTTGTTAGAGACGGAGTTAAGCATAGAAATTAGATTTTTTCAACTAGGTGAATACTTTATCAACCAATGTAACAAACACTAATCACATTGTTTTATAAACATTAATTTATCTTTAAAAGGGGAATTGACCTAAGCAGTATTACACATTAAAACAATTGTGCCGTCCATGAGGTTATTTAACAAAATTTAACGAATTGAATTCAGTGAAACTGCGCGCCAACATTTCGTATTGGCCAGGAGAAGCTCCGAAAGTAGTTTTTTGCAAAGTTGTTCGTGATCACAACCAATGTTAATTCTTCAAGGCTAAGATATTTTTTTTTTTTAAATTGTTTCTTCTAATTGAAGATCGCTGTCGTTCCGCTCCCGCTTAGTTCCAAATGGAGCACAATTAAATTTTGTTTTGTGTGACTTTGCTATTTTCAGATTAACGACTAAGTTATTAGGACTTCATAGTATTATTTTTGGAATATTTTTTTATTTTTGTTCGTAATATGAGTTTTCAATCGAATTATGCTCTACAATGGCTCATATGAAATCACTAATAAACTTTAAAATGTACGCCGAACAATTTCCATAAGTATTCTGGTCCTTGAGAGTGAAACAAAGACTAAATCCTGTTCTGTTCTCTGTTAAAATAAACAAAATGTGTTTAATAATTCTCTAAAATGTTATGAACTTTATTATATACGCCGTTAATCGGCAGAAGCCGTAAAGGGAAGTGCAAAATGCAGGAAGCCAATGGGTTACACCCAGACGGGCTTAACATAATTGGATCAAAGTTAGCATAGCCACGAGCCAGGCAGTCTGAGGTGCTTGTCTAGCATTTTAAAAAGTCTTACACAATTTTTCATTTATTTTTACTTGTAACTTGAGTTATTTTGGTAAATAGTGGTGATGTCAGTAAAACAAGGGCCTGCTGACCGTGAGCTGCACTTAATTGGAACACATGCAACGAAAAAAGTGCAATTTCAGTGTTTCTTTACGAAAAGAATTCGGTAACTGCTTGAAAGCGTGATTTTTTAACTTTTGCGGTTAACCACATGGCCGTAAAGGAAGCGGAACAAAAACCCGCCGTATCCGGGAGAGTGTGTGCAAAAACCTCCCACCTCACTTAAGTATAACAAGTGGTAAATTATTTAAATCCTTAGCATCTTTCCTGGGCGGCTATAATATCTCAGCGGGCGTAGACATAAAGGCTCGGATTATAAATTTTTATGAAGTTTATTGCGCGTTTCCTTACACACAATTTCCATATCAGCAACGTTAAGATGCTATAAAAGCCCTCCACGTGACGCTAAACATATTCTAAACAATGAAATTATGGGGAATATATCTGCTGATTCGACGTACGACGTCATTTAGATGACGAATAGCCTTCGCTGTAGATATTGGAGCTACTCTTCTTCTTTTAATTATTCATGAAAGTGAGATTATTTGCACTATTTACTGTATTTAGCTATAAAAGATTTTAATTTGTGCAACAAAAGAATAATGAACAATTCCTTGGCGTTCAGTAACGCCCTCCCGTAGCAGCTATTTCACAGTCGTAAAAGTGCCTCGTAAATTCAGCGACACAAATGCGTCCCTTTGTGAATCTCCAACCCCGCCGGTAATCATCTGCGATAAGCCGCTGCCGAACCGTTTCACGATCGTGGGGATGAGCTTGATGATTGTCCGGAATAGGGACGTTCTAGCTAGCCGTATAACCATATCAGTTTTTACATTATTTACCATTTTAATAGGTCATGCCTGATTTTTACTGTGTCCAGTTGACACCTGATTTCAAGGCAAGAAATACACATTCCACATTAAAAGATACTATTTCATCATAGTAATAAAATGCAAACAAGAAAAACCTAACCCAACTGAAAGAACGCGCACAAAGGCGCTTATCGCACGAACACCGAACACCCGAGCCGAGCCGATCAAGTCGCGCGGCGTCAGTTTCTGCTCGGGCCGAGCTTAGGCGAACGTGTTGCGTTACAGACTAAACATTACTTTCGCTCGCGTAATAAGCGCTTCATTAATTCGAGACCAGATCGTCCTGTGAATCGGGAGTGGTGAACGATAAATGATGCCCCTGCCTGACGAATTGGCGCTATCGAACGAGCAAGTGGTGCGAATGGTGACCGAGTTCAAGGCTCGCCCGATGCTGTGGGACCCTGAGCACGACCTGTACAGGATAAACACCGCCAAGTATGAGGCGTGGTCCGAGATCGCGCGGATTTTCGACTGCGACGTAGTGGATTTGAGGAGGAAATTCAACTCGATTTTTGCGTCGCACCGCCGCGAGAAGGGCAAAGTGCGGCTGGGAAATAAATCCAAGTGGTTCCTCTATGACGTGCTGAGTTTCTTGCCGAGCCATATCCCGAATCGGTGCACTCCCGATAGAAAGTCGACGCCAACAGTTGAGTCTCGGCCTATGTTTTTATTGAATTAGTTTGATTCCTGGGATTTTTTTCTCTTAATTAATAAAAAGCCATACTTTAGTCTTAAGTTACAGTCTTTATGATTTCTGGGGCTTTACGGTTTGTTAATAGGGAATAGGCAGGTTAAGGCTTTATTAGACAACTATTAAGTACATAAATAAGTAAATGGGAAATTAAAGAGTAATTTATTAACATCATCTTAGTAAATATGAATCGAAGCGTTAATATCTCGTTTCGACAAACCGTTGTAATTAAAGCGAAAACTTTGCAAGAGAAACATTATTTCAGACCGAACAAAGTTTTTGATCAATCTACAGAGTAAATATTGTTATAAAGTTCATTATTATTAGAGGGTTAGTTAAATAATCCATTAGACATTTTGAGAAGATATTACAATTTTACAATCGACATATTTAATCGAAGTCGGTAACACATACAACTTCAGAAATTATACAGTTTTAACTAATTTAGGTGATTTTTTCGAGTCATGATCATGATATTATATTACCAAGTTTAGATAGAATTGATCACTATCGAGTGTTTGTACTTCACTAGAGTTACGATGTCTTTTTAGAAACCTGTCGATAGTAGTCAAAAGTAAAAAGCACATTTAAAAATGATTAAAATAATATTTACTACTTATATGTCTATTAAATTTTAGTATAATTTTTCTATAAATATAAATACATTACTAATCTTTAAACTCTGGTGTTAAATGCAAAAGAGAAATAATTTCCGGAATGCGACATTCTTTACATAAGCAATATCTAATATAACATAGAGCCTTCAAATGCAATACATCCACATCTTACAACTGGGTACGTTAGTAATTAGAGGTAAATGCGTTCAAAACATAAATTAGACGAGTGTTGGGGATAGAATTTAATTTAGAGACGAGACGAGGGTTTGAGACAATGGAATCTATTCAGCTTCGGTCAGCGCTGAATGTTGATCAAATTGTTGCAATAAATGTCTTGAAATGTCGTCAACTTGTTACGAGCGACGCTTCATTCTTAATTAATTGAATACAGTTGTATTTGGCTACCTGGTCCTCTCAGTTGAGACACGTAACGTAAGCCAACGTCACCAGGAAAACCATCATTAGTGGAGGACCATCAGAGTTTCTTTTCTTGTTTGACTAAATGTCTATCTGAAAATAATACTTCTTTTTTATAATATAATTATTTCTTCTTTTCAAATTATATATACCAGTGAACCGTTTTATTTCATTTCCAAATTAATACAGTCTTTTACTAATACTTGGCAGAAAAGTAAACAAATATGCACTCCAAGCTATCTAACGACTTAACAGATCTCAGCCATAAATGTTCACGAGATTGTAGCAGCGAACGGGTGAATGATGTTCACGAATGGTGCACGATTTCAATCAATTTTAATATTAACCTGAATTAACGACAAAAATAATAACATTTAAGCATGTACAGTAATATAAGTTTGGAGGAAACACTGAAAAATCTACTGCAACTTCTTATAAGTATAAATTAATTTTAGATTATAGTAAACGTAGTTATGAATAAAGTAGGTAATATAACTGCGGAACATTATTATTTCTAAATTTTTATTTATTTCATTAAAGGTTACTAAATTCTGAATACATTAAATCATCGTGATATCATTAGTCTAAACGTCAATATGAAGCTATTATTCATAATCTGTGGTATTGAAGTTGGAAGTCTATTTTATTATTTAATTTGAAGTAAACATTATAACCGTCATAAAGTTCTGTAAGTGCCAAAATATATGTATGATTTCAACGCGTTTTGGTTTGCTAAGCATAATGAGGACTGTACAAATACAAAAAGAGAAATAAGATCAATATTTATTTTGACAAATAATATTTTAATTGCTACAAGATGGCGTTGTGCAGCGTTTCCTTGGTTCAAGGCAAGCTCGTGCCTTATCGAACGAACTTCGAGCGCAGCCGAGCCGCGCCGAAAACTCTCCGCGCGCCAGTCCCCGCTCGCCGCGCGCTAGGGCGAACGTATCGCGTAACCGCTTGCGCAGACATTCTCTGCCAAGTTCCAAACGAACCAGTTGCAATCGCCTAATTCGCCTTAACTCAACACAATGGTGACCGTCCGAGAGGAACAGATACTAGCTAACGAGCATGTCATTAGGATTGTGAACGAGTTCAAAGCCCGCCCCGTTCTGTGGGACCCCAAAAACGACCTGTACAGTGTCAACAGGTCCAGAGCTGAGGCATGGTCTGAACTCGCGTCAATGTTTGACTATACCGTGGACGATTTGAAGAGGAAATTTAGGTCAATTTTTGCGTCGCACCGCAGCCAGAGATCCCGAGTGCAGAAAGGCATCAAGAGCTTTTGGTACCTCTATGACCATCTCAGCTTTTTGCCATCCCACGTTAAGAATCCAAAGACGGGTAACAAGAGAAGCTCGTCTGATCAGAAAGCCATTGAGACTTATGTAATATACGAATGAAATAGTTACAACATAACATTCTTGGCAAATTAAAGAATAGCTTTTAAGTTTAATAGACTGATATCTGCCGCTGTTAAACGATTTATTTTGATTACAATCGATATACAACCATATGATAGCTATGTATTTAAATTATTACATTTAGAATTGCATCCAATTGAGTCTTACTTTGGCTATTTACACTAAATCAAGTCTTCTTTCAATAAATATCATTAGAGCACAACTTAATAAAACTTTTCATATAATTTCAGAAGCAAGCCGAAGAGAGCGCTGAAGAAATAATCGAGCAAGATCACGACGGCAATACTGATAATTCGGATGACGAGACTGAGTTTATTCAAGAGGAAATAATTATCAAAAATGAACCGGAAGACGAGCCACAGCCGAAAAGAGTGCGCTACAGAAAGCCGAGAGTGATTCGACCCATGCGACCCACTTTCAAAAGGCACTATCTCCCCCGCGACAGGGACAGAGCTTTGGCCGAATCATACGTGAAGCCTTCGCCCACGAAGGGGAAAGATGAATGCGACAGCTTCGGAGAATATATCGCGGTGTCCCTACGGAAGCACGACGAGCGGACGCGGTCTATGATCAAGCAAGCCATCAATAACATTCTATTCGAGCAAGAGATGAAAAAGTACAATAACTCCTCTTTCATAGCGGAGAAGAATCCCTTGATCATTGGCGACAGCGATGACGGTGAGAAGTGATCGGTTCGGCGTGGACTTGTTATGAATTTAACGTACTACTTAAGAATAAATCATAAATTACATTATTATTTTACTTTTCCTTATCTTTTTTATTCTGGAACTGAGATAGGTTCCGATTGTAAATAAAGCAACATGCTAAGATGTTAACACGCCATGACAGCTACATTTTTACATAAATCATGTATCTAGACTGCCTACGTGCCATCCAGCACGGGCCGGCCCTACTTAATATCATAGCTCACTTATTTCAGCTAATTTCATGTTAAACGTGTTCATTCATGTTTAGATCCTACTGAATCAGCAATGTATAAAACCAACGATTTTCATATCAAATTAAGTTAATGTTCGATGTCCAAGTCCGGTTTTAACTCGGCGTATTACGTGTAATGTTAACAAAAGCCGCAATGAAAAGCGGTCAACTAGAAAAGTCAGGTTCAGTCGATATATTGAAAATCACGCCATTTGACGTCACAAGCGCTCTGCACTCGACTCATGGGTACCGAACACAAGCGAGCGCTGTTTTGAGACATAGCTGCAAGTTGCTAACAAACTAGGTATAATTCTAGAGTGAAGGTTAAAAAACAACCTTATCGATGTAATCAGGATCACGATTATTTAAATTTTAATCACTAAAACACACATTGAAGTTTTCAGACTGATTTTATGATGTGAGCGAAATGTCACCTTATCTGGAGCCTAATGCGTCACTGATGCGTTTATTCATTAAACACGACAATCAAACCATAAATAATAATAATCTGAATTAATTACACGTTTTCTATTTCGAGATTTCATCCAGTGCTTCTTGCTGATGAAAATGATATAGAGCTGTGTGAATTCCTTTGTTTGGAGCAGTGTTATAAGCATGAGTGGGCCGATCTTTCTAGATAATGCGAAATCTTTCTCACTTTTGTTGTTTTAAGTACAGACCGAATCATTTTTGTCAAAAAACGATTTCACAAATTTTATACAAAACCAACTTGTCTTAACAATGAACTTAGAGTAGACTATTGAAGGAAATGCATTGGATGTCAAGGCAGTCAGCACACGCGTCTTAAAACTCGGTTTTATCTAAATGAAGCGAATTGTGAGAGACTGCGTGGAAACAATTTGAAATAAGCTTCAATATAGTATCATATATACATCGTTGCCAATAGACATCTCGTCGCCAGCTCTTAATATAGCTCTTACCACATTTCCACTTGTATTTTAATTACATCCACGTAGGGGCGATTTTTCTGCAGCACGCTGTGACCTAGGTATTACCTTGACAATTATACATCAACTTAACAATACCTTATGTGCTTGCATTACGTTCTAAATTACTGTACGTGGAATCAATAATAAAATTGTTATCTCTTTGCAAGTTTGTTTATGCAGTCAGCCAGGCCTTATTCCCATGTGGTAAAGTTGCAAATTCTATAACAACTGTGGATGCGAAAAAGAGCGTACGTCAGTAGTTGCCTATTGACAAACACACAGTTCAGTATTATCTCTTTATCCACACTAATCTTGTTTACTTCGGGCTTATCTTGAGAGCGGTCTTAACTAAGCAAATTTAGGTCTTAAGGATCGTCGCTGGGACCAGAAATAGGGATAGTGAAAATAGCATGTTTGTCAAAAATATGTACATAATTTGAACCGCATTTGTGATAAAGTACCCATATTGTCAAATCTTACAGTGGCTGTTCGTAGGTTCCAATTCTAATTTATTGCTTCATACACATGCTTTTCACATTTAATGCAATGATTCCATCGGTACTATCGTCAATAGGAGTATTGCATTGAAAATTGTGCTACGTTGAACAAATAAATGATTCTAGAACAACAACGCTTCATTCATGATGTTTTTGTTTAAAAAACAATTTGTGTAATGCGCGTGGGCACACTGCGGCGATATAGAGAGCATTGACATTCCCGGGGCTCAAAATAACTGCACAGATAATGTTGAATACGCGTGCTCGGCGTGTACGCGTGCACGTACGCAGCTCGCAGGGCTCGTTCTGACATGAACCACCACTTCTTGGTAAGGCCTTTCCCAAAACACCGTTTGACTTTAAGCCTGGCCTTTATCATCCGGTCAATTATCATACAATTACAGTATTATTACAACGACTCTTAAGTATTTGTGACGCAAGAACTCTTTCTAGAACGTTTCGTTCTGCTGTCTCTTTATCTTGTAAGCGTAAGTATATTCTCGTGCTAATGATTTACATACGTCGTGGTCGCCAATATGTCTGTGGACACTGCGTGCAGAGGCACGAGACACGCCAAGAGACTCATATTTCTAGACGCGAGCTCGCTAACGCGCCAGATAGAAAATACCCGTGTCATAAGAATTGGCCTACTTGAATACGATGAATTTACCATAAGAAGTCTATTAATTAATACTCAAAATTTTGCCTGGCCAGTCATAAAATAGCCATAATTCGAAACTGAAAAAGTCTTAACTGGCTGCGGTTTATAAATTCGATGGAATATGCACCTTAGACACATGATACACCGTACTTTCGAAATAGTCGATTTTCTTGCATTAATTAAACTAACCGCTGACCACACCTCTATAAAATAATACAGGTATAAAACTGTGGCTATAAAACTTATCAAACTGATATCAAATTGTTTACGTAATGCAAAGGAGCATTGTAAACCAGCAGGTGAGGTCCTTCACCCTGCTGCCGTCTCACTCGCACACGCGCCAAACCCGCTCGCCGTGCCGCTCACACATTTATTATGCTCATGAAAGTCACGTATGCTTTTGAACAACTATAGTTCTACAACGGTTTGAAGATATAAGCCTTTTCGTTTTATCCTTTTAGATAAAAGCTCCCAACCCGTTTTCAATAACAAAGCGTCTAATTCAAAGGAATAATGTTTATTGCTTTATGGCAGCAACTTGTAGTGTGTGTGTGTAGTAGCGGATTGTCAATTAGGGAAGGAAAAATTAAAGAATTTACAAAAAGCAAGTAGCTTTGAAAAAGCTCCATCAATCAATATTAGTTCAGCAAATGAAAGTTTCGCATCGAGGAGGTCATTGTGGCCTCGTGCCGAGCAAAAATTACCTAATTTATTTAAAATGTTTGAACAGCTCGAGCCGAGGATGATTTTTATGAGTCACACTTATTATTGCTTACACAAACAGTCGGTAATTATCATACATTTGCATATACTCGTTCTTACATTTTAAATAAATCACTAAAAAATTAACATTCCACCAAATCACTGCCATAGTGCTTGGAAATTAATATTTTTTTATATATTTCATTATATTTCGATAAAGGAATCGCCTAAAGTATGGAGAGCCACTGGCACAAGTGACAATTAACGATAATGACCTAATCTAATTGCCGTTCCCTGCTCTTATCTTCACTGCTAAAACAATGCAACTTGCGTCAACAACGTACGGCAAATCTATATCGAAATGAGATTGACGTCACTTAATTTATATTATTTTAGACAATATGATTGACTGATATCGCAATTAGTATAAGGCTACAATTTTATCGCGAATTTTAGTCTAAGGACACGTGCAATATATTTCGGAGACTGGTAGAAGTGAGTATAGTAATTTTAATTGAAGAAACAAAAGGTGTAAGTGTGTGTAATCCACTAATAAGTATATTCTTTATATTCTCGGTGGAGTAACCAACAAACAAACCCGCAGTACCGAGTGCCACGAAGATATAGATAAGATAAACACACACAGCCGTACCATCACACACGCGCAGCGCACGTCCCACGAACGTGACACTTATTTGTTAACAAATCTTGTTACGAAATCATTTTCGCTATTTTTAACTTAAATCTAGATACAGTCTTCTGTTACTCTCCAACGTAGCTATAGCTGCTTTAATATGCTTGCTGCTCGAATTAATACTAAGCTTGTGAAACGCATACAAAGTATTTAAATACATGATACTTCTGTTTCATGGCTGTTACAGACTAGTCGGCACCGCGCAACTCGACACTCGACACTGTCTTTGACACCCGACGCCTCGCTTAATGCGATTTGCTCTTGTTGCGAAATTAACATAATGCAGCTTGATAATTGTTTGTTGCCATGTGACTACGACCACTACTTACTGAGATCGGGGGGCGGAGTTGGCAAGAATGTTTTTTTACATATTATAACTGAGAAATATAGAAAATTACAATGTACCAAAGTATTCCTTTGCTCTGCCACGTATACGTATACGTAGTAATAGCTAATGTACTTATTTACATATGTATTCTCAAAAACTTTCGGGGCCTAGAATGAAACCACTGCGCATCACTTCTGTACTTGTAAAGGAGCACCGATTGCGCTGCTTCCAGAAGGTACGTAAAATCAAAAATATTACGGATGCTTCTTGATGATAAATAATTCAATAGTTAAAACAAAGGAAGGTGTTGTACCCTCATTTACTGACCTATTTATAATGAATGAATCACTTAAACACAATCACTTCGTGTCACGCTATTCGCGACCTTCGTCTAGTGAAATTGCTGACGTACATACATACATGATTCACATTTTAATTGTAGGTAAAAATGTGACTCATTTCCATATAAAAATTTAATGTGAAGTGCATTCATGAAACCTATAAAATTTTAAGTATTGCTTGAGGTTGTTTGTGAGTTGAATGTAATATTTTTAAAAGTGGACAAAATACAATAAAATTGCATGCCGTGGATGAAGCCACACCAGACTAACAGGCCTCTTAAGGCTCCAAGAGCGAAAAGGCTGGTGCGGCGACGCTCGCTTTCCATTCCCAAGCCGCCTGTTGCCAACCGACTTTCACTCGACACTCGGCTTTACTAAATTACTCGTATTCATTATTACGCATTGCTTCATTATGCTTTGAAATATGAACAATCCGTTTTTAACCACAGCTTGATGTATCGAGAGTGCAGACAATTATACTGAATTGAGTAAAATGCAGTAGAAATGCATTTTCAAAATTGTTAAATTCACAGTATGTTTGGTGAAGCTACATGCTGGACTGGCATCTAAAACGATATAATTATATTGCTGTTAGCTCTTTCAATAGGCTATCGTTGGTCCTATTATTTGCATTTGTGTCGTCAAATCGTTATTTTGCGTTAAATTATAAGGGAAGCAATGGTACCAAACAACTACCGATTGGTAACCGATCGACGTAACTACCCTGAAACATTGTGAAATAATATGTCTGCTTAGTAATCAAGCACCTTCTATGTCCGAAGTGTATAGTGCAAAGAGAAAGAGTCACCCTGACCAGTAAAATACGAAAATGTTTATTCATATTGGCAATATCTTTTTGTGATTGCTTGTGTTAATTAAACAATAAATTTTATTTACAATATTATTATTAACTATTAGTATTTCGCCTCAGCAAATATTATTAAATGATTAATAGATAAAATATCATAGAATATGTAATAAGCTATGGTGAGAGCAATAACATAAATATTTGGTCTGAAATTAACAGTAATGGCGGTTAGATATAATTTTAGTATGCACTAAAAATGAAATTGGTTTCGCGATCTGCCATATATATACGAGTGCATTACTGGGAGGCATTGAAACTCAAGCAATTGTCTAATAATGAAATTGTAAAGCTCGAAGTAATGAATTTGAAACGAGGATACGAAAAACAGCGGGTCAAGGCCAAACTCCAGAAGCCAGACACGTGTATAATTTTGAGGAACAATTTACAATGCAGATTTCATGAACTCTGAACCCATTGACTGACAATAGCAAGCAGAGCTTATTCGATGTAGCTTGCTATATATTATATATTGGATAGAGGCGACAAAGCCGACGCAATCATTAATTGTTAATTACTTACTTTTAAGAAATTAGTTTCTTTTAAGCCTGTCCTTGATAATGTTTCTAATGTTCGTTTTGTGTATGTAAAATATATGGTGTATATTTAAAATAATGTTCTTAAAATATAAATGACTCATCGGCACTTTTTTGCCTATTAATGTATTAAACATACATATTTTACATCGTGTAACATTGGAGTTTGAAAATTCATACATAATTAATTCAATGAAACAGTCTCCGTTAAATATAGATATGAAGAGAAAGATTTATGTATTTTTAATATTGGAGAGATAAAGTTAAAACTATTTCGCCTACATATGACGCTACACTATGAGCGAGAAAGAAACTTGAAAAATGGTTTTCAAAAGTTGCATATGATAGTCGTCGTAGAAAAGTTAACTCTAAAAATATAATATTAACACTATAAATATACAATAATATTAATAACCAGTGTTTTTACATATCCGACATTTTGATTGTAGTGCAAAAATGTCACTAAGCCTAATTGTGTCGCTATATTAAAAAAATGTATCTTTGTATTGGCAGGTGGTTAGAACGAGC
This sequence comes from Pontia daplidice, assembly GCA_963693355.1. NCBI lineage: Eukaryota > Metazoa > Arthropoda > Insecta > Lepidoptera > Pieridae > Pontia > Pontia daplidice. Next base: position 92,112 of record CAVNZL010000010.1, on the reverse strand, counting down.
AATAATACATTTTCAAGATATAATAGCATATTACAGCGAAACGAATGGAATTGTGAAACCGGTAAATAATATATAATAATTGCGATTTGTCATCAGGATGAGATAATTAGGTCGATTTGATCTCGAAGAGTGGTGGATTCCGCGTTTCGGAGAAGCCGTCTTTTGTTGAACGTCCACTTTGTCAGTGGTCGCGCTACGCTGAGTTGCTAAGCGTCGATTTCTTTATCTTAGATATTAATTGAATGCACTGAAATAATAACTATTTCTTCTTTATTTCTATAACAAATAGTAATTCTTTTGATATTTATATATGTAATAGATTAATATATTCGATTCAAGTAATAATTTGACATTACTACGTAATAATCAAAAACGACCGTTTCTGAGGATACTTTACGCAATAGAAAGCATTAAATACCCACTTAGTTTCAGTAGAACTACTGGATAATAATACTGAATAATGCAGTACAGTGTGCGATAAAAGAATCCTTCTGTATTTAGTCGGAAATACGGAAACTCATTTACCAGTAATAAATAAATCATATCAATTTTTCCTTATCGTCATTCATGATGCAATATATGGAGATTTTAATAGTGGAATCAACCGGTGAGCGAGTGAGCCCTAGCAACAAGTAAAATAAAACCACAAAGAATAAGTTTTCAGAGCGTACTTTACAACAATAATAATTATAGCTGATGATGTAACATAAAAGCAAGTCTATAGGACCGGTCTGGAAATTAATAAAAACTCAGAACAAAAAATGAAGAGATAAACTCGCTACAAGCGGATAAATATTACTCTATATTCTTTTGCACTGAAATAATAATTCTCGCGAGTTGTGACTCATGCTTAATAATTACATACATGTGCAAAAACATTTTTCATTCCGTATTTTTCCTCTTTTCTACAAGTTTCCGTTGAGCCATTTTTTTGAGCTAGCAACTACAAATACAAATGATCAAGGTATTCACAACTTTAGCGACACTGCCTAAAGTAGATTATTGCTTAGCGGACGAGATTCATGACGCAAAAAATTGTAAAGAAAGAAAACATTTCATCATCCATTCATCTCGAGGGTCAAGAGCTGTCTTTTCTGCCAAACGGCTATTAAATAAATAATGCTCATAATTATAAGAGTTTTGGTTACATAATTATAATAATATAGATCTATTCGTAACAATTCGAATTAGAAACCCTTGCTGTGTGAACCATCCTTATTACATAAGACAGCTTTCGAAATATAAGCAAATCATTTTTGCCGGCCACTACCTTAGGTCAGAAGGTATTTAAAACCACGGAAGTACATATATTCTATCTGCATTTATTATTATGCTACAAAAATACATTATACACGAGTCGGCGACAGTATTTATCTCTTACACTTCCGGTAAGGAACGTTTACAAAACTAAAAAAAGCATAATAATATTCACAACACATTTCCTCTCAAAGTGCACCGTTTTCATTTATTTGAAATAAATTAATAGCTTAATTACGTTCAGCAATTAATGATTAGTATCTGTTAACCGGTTAGTGTGTACGTGACCGGCTCATTCTAGAACAACACTTGAAATTAAAATATAACAAATTTCCAATGACTCTGTACAATTTTAGTTTCATGTTACATTACAAATAATGCATTTCTGAAATGTAATGCAACATTGGACGAGTCTTAGCATGTTGAGACATGTAGGGCAGCGATCCCGGTTCAAGTTCTTACCTGAACGTGAAGAATCAATATCCGTTGAAATGTCGTCAGTCATTTCACGATGACTCATACATGATTTAACAACGATAATTAATATTAAATGGATTGACTTTTAACCAAAACTTGACTTATTTTCAAAAAGCAACAATTCTAGAGAACCCGCTTACGACTGTTAGCCTACATTTTGACTTTAGAGTAATTTATTTTCAGAAACAAAGAAATTATCGATTTTCTAGACGTTGAGTCATTTTGACGCGAATACATAAACGAGCGGCGAGTGACGCTTGTCACGTCTGCATTTCGCGTTCACCTCCGCTTTGCATAGATAACTTTATCTGCCCTCAATACAAGCTCAAACGATTACTCTGTTTTTAAAACTGGCCTCGCCTTTTAGACGATACGTAAGTTGTATTTATTTGTTATATTTTATGTTAGCTTAGCGGTTAAAGAGTGCGAGTGAACCCTGAGGCAGAATCCCGGCGATGTACACTCCAACACAACGACCCTTTCTTGTACTACACTTTCGGAAAAATAGTTTTTCTGCTAAATTCATGATAATATATTGCAGACAATTTTGCTGTTGTTTTAACTATAACTACGCATATACTCGTATAAAAAACTCTCAACGGTATTATGATAAACACGGTTAAAAAAAAACATTAGATAAAACGACATAAATATTGATGTCTCGACGTAATGTTAATTGTCAGGTTCCTTTAAACAATGTTCTGTGTGTTGTACCAAAAAAATCACGTAATTATTTTTTAAAGTTCAGATGTGGATATGTAAAACATATTTTTTGTTAGATTATTGAACAATACAAAATAAAATATTCAGAAGTATACAAGGAAAGGAGAATCGAAATTATAAAATATGCCAAAGCCTATTGAGCCTATCTATATAGTAGTGTTGCAGCTATGAGTGTAGTGTTTATCAACTCAAATATTTCAAGTTAGATTTATTTGCTTGAAATATTTGAGTTTGATAAATCCCGAAATCCCGGCAACTGGCAGAGTGAGTGGACATGGGCGGTGTCACTTAACAGAAGGTGAGCCCACATAGTAAAATAAGGGTAAAACTTATATAATACATTAAAAATTATTGGTATTGCATGTTAGATTAACTGTTTATAGTTTATATGTTTTAGCTTAACTTGTTTTAATTACAATATTAGTTAAAATATCAAAAGAAGTAATTTTATTATGTGTAAAAACATACATTGAAGAATGTAATAAATAATGTACAGAAAAACATATTAGGTAATCTTGACTTTTGGTATTAGCTTCTTTTATATAAATTACGAATTATCTAATACACTTATAATCTAAAATATTTGCATGTCCATATAGTATATTGTATATTTATATTTATAGTAAATAGTATATATTCTATAATATATTTATTAATATAAATATAGTATATTTTATATGATAAAGTTATAGACTAATGAGAGTTCACTTAAGATGAACATTGTTTTATGCAATTCCAAGAGTACAAGAGAACAAATCATGAGCCATTGATCAGAATTCCTATCGAACAACTGTAAAAAGAACAATTCAGTTAGATAATAGGTACAATAAACTTACCATCATATACCAGAAACAAAGCAATGGCTGACCCTAGTGTGATGTCAGCAATAAAAACAACCACTAAACACTTGCAGGTTCTATACTCTTGAACATTTTGATTACATTTAATTTGCACACCTAAAATTGGCTAAATCTCAATTACTTATATATAGAGAGTATTTATGAGTAATGAAATTGTTTGTTAAATGAAAATTAAAAATTTTGTTATTATGAAATATATTTGAATAATGTTCAAGAGGTGTGTTGCTATTATATAAATTAAAGTATTTAGTCATGAAAACAAAAAAAAGTAACACGATGGGAGCTCCAAATTTAAATTCACAGTTCTACTTTAAAATTAAATTAATGAAATTAAATGACATAAAGACTTAACATTTAAGTACAAAAAATACTAAAAAGCTTTATTCGAAATGGTCGTTGAATGTGTTTGATAATGGATGGCGAAATTATGTACGAGAAATTAGCAATTCAATTCTTTCGAGAATACTATATTTGTATAAGACGAGGCTTCTTTATGACGCAATTTTAATAGCTCGAAAAAGATTAGCGTCCTTCCTCTGTCTCATTACTGAAAACAGGATTTTTAATACATACTTTTGCTGCCACCTACCAATGCTAAGATTTTGACAGTGATTAGCAAATTATGACAATATAAAGCTCTGCGCGCCAAAGTATCTGTGACCATGACCATTCCTTATAATTAACTCACTTTATTTTTATCCACGAGCGTCCATCCATTGCTGTAATAACCCGCGTTGAGAGCTAAGCCATACCACCACCGTTAGGACCACCGCAAAGTCCACGACATTATGGGCATGTGTGGAAAGAGTCGCATTGTGACATGAGTGATGCGAGTGTGCATAGCAACAGCGTTACGTCACACAATTACGTGCTGTTCTACAGTTTACCAATCGTTTGTTCGACTGACGCGCAGCGCGCGCGAACAAATGAAGTTAACAAAACCGTATTGAGTATATTTTATACATGGATAAATTTGGAAGCTTATGGAAGCAAAAAATATACGAGAACCCATTTATAAGAAACATTATACACATATATAAATATATATGAGCTGTTAATGTTTGTATAACAACCGCATAAAATTCTATTATGTATAAATAATTTTTTGAATCGAATAACGCTTATATGGTACATTATTAATCAATTAATAACTTAACTTATAGTGCCATAAAAAAGGTTTATTTAAACATTATACAGCGATATTAATGAACTAGGAACAGCAACTTGACACAGTACATCGTTAGCAGGGCGTTTGTGTGTCTGTCTACTCAGTTAATTTGACGAGTTCACGAACTGGTTCTAATTATTATTTTACATGATTTGACATTTTCCCACATTTTCGGAAATGTGTACGCCCCAAACTATTATGTTGGTGCGCTCTATGTAATTACGTCCCCGCTTATAGTCAAAACTGATTATAGGCTCCTGTAGATATCTATAAGCGAATGTTCAAATCGAGTAACCAAGAACCCGACTCGATGATCACTCAACGTCTATGTTAGGGGAGAGATCTTGCGAAATGAGGCCTAATTTTAATATCAATAAATAATAGTTAAAATCAAATTAAGCCTGAAACTCAATTAAATCGGAGTTAATAACTCACAAAGTAAATTTTCCGAACATAAATAATAGGAGGCATTAAAAATAATCAAATTATCTCGTATTTTATTGATAATTAGAAGTAAATGGTAGTAGATGCACACTTATATTATGTAATGCTTCGGGAGCAGTTGTTTGGCCAGGCAATTGAGCTAAAATTCACCGCACATTGATAATTTTTGTACGCTATAGTTATAATTCATTTCAAATTTTGTTTTGAATTATCTATATTTTTGTGTATATAACAGTAGTTAAGAACTTAGATTAGTTTTATCAGATTGCTTTCAATTAATGTGTTTTTTTGTTATTAAACTAAGTGATATAAGAATTGTGATAACCTTCGATTCTTATTCACAGAATCACAACGCATGCTAATACAGTAGTGTCTCTTGTCCACAATATAAAGATTTTACTTTTAATTAACTTTCGTATCATTCGAAACGTGTCTTTGCTGATTCAAGGTCTTTCATGCCATTGTTATAAGCCCATTTGAATTATTGATCTGCGCTTGTTTGCACTGGACACGAACTGACGCTGGCAAAGTCCAATCAATCATCGAGTGGTGGTACAAGGGCCTAAGAGAAATTATCCTGCTCAGTAATTGCAGTACAGTGCAGGATTCTACAAAAAAGCCAGATCCTAAATCAATTAGTGGGTCATATGAATTTTGGAGGTTCAATTCTGGTGTAATAATAAAATTTCATCCGAATTGTAACCCCTTCGCCCGAGAGGGTCACCTACAGCTTTGACAAAGGACTTGTGATTAATAATGGCGTAGTTAGCTGGTAACAATTCAAGGCCACAGCCGCCTAGCAACAACAGGGGTGTCAATTGTCGACAGCTGGGATTTTGGAAGGGTGACCTTATGCAATCGATTTGATAAGTTTCCAGTTGATAATGCATTGCGGCCGCGTTCAATGAGAATGTTTACGTTGGCAAAAAGAAATCATTTTTAAATATATAACACAAAACCACTCTTAATTGAATATATGCCAAGTAAACAAATTTGAATAAAAAGTATCTTTTATTTGGCCTGAGCAAAATAAGCATTTAGGCATAAACTATAGATTGTGGACATCAAAGTGTGTCTGTCATTTCCATAAATGGTTTATGCGATATGGGAATACTTTTTACTACTTTCCGTTTAAAATTCGACACCAGGTGGATTCGTTGTTATGCAGAGTCGTAATTATAACTTTTGTTACCATGCAGTATTAACCAAAACTTCGTCGTCATGCTTTTAAATGAATTGCATCCTTATTTCCAACATGTTAAGATCAGAATAGCGTGCAACTTATTGCAATGGCCGACCGTATATTTTCTGTGATACCGAACGCTGAACAAAGAATACCTTTGTTGATGTCAAAAACTTTAGTGGAGGGTGCGATTTTTATTAAATTGCTTTTACAATCAATTAGCCACGAAGAAATTGAACTTTCGTAAAACCCATTACAATATTATTACTAAAAACTATTCAAAATCCAAGGTTACAATACAATTTAAATCGATTAAAACCTTTGATTTATGTGAAAAAAAAAAACAAAAGCAATTTCAACGAAAACTATACCCAACGAAACTAATGATTAATAATTCAAGCGTTAAGCACTTAAAACCTGTTCGAGTCATTTATCATAATAAAGCGGCTGAATGCGCTGCAACAATCACTGTACGATTAAATTTTAAGCGTTAGCCGAATATACGGTAGCCATTTGCGTGCATAAATCAATTGAATGGCCCAAAATACCGGTGATTTCGACCCACGCACACTAAATATGATTACCTGCTCCTATACTTATGGGCCTATACTGTGCGTATTAGTTTAAGGCATTCTGGATTATTGGTAATCTGCTTAATGTATTTTAAATCAATACACATCAGCGTAATGGCGCTTTCGTTTGTTATAATCGCTGCTGTACACACGTACCGATACTAGTTCACCTTTTGGTGTGCCCAGCTATCAACTTATATATGTAGGTTAATAACGAGGGAGTTCATAAGAATACATTTAAATATAAGCTTAAGCAAGGAAAATATCACGTAATTTATGCGTTTCAAAGTAATTATTATATATATTTATATTGTAATGATAACGAAGAGCTAAATTAATATTTAGTTTAATATTAATATGAGAAATTGTAAATATCTTGTGTTTAAGAATTCAAATGAAATACAAAACCATAAAGTAAAAACTCACCTGGGACTTAGTTTATTAATCTTCTCAGACCGTTAATTTATTATTTAAGAAGAAAAACTAAAATGAAAATATATAATTTTCATGTCTTGACGAACAGTCAGTGAATTGTCCCTCTCGAGTTTTGTGAGTATGTTATAAATTGTTGGGTTGTTGTGAATAGACACATAAACCTATCAGATCCCAGATCAATTAACATAGTTTCCACGGAGCTTTGAGCGTGAAAGCCTTAATAGAAGCCCCGATGAACGTATATTTAGCCTATTAGCGAGAAGTCATCTTTTATAGGCGAATAAACTTTCTGAAACAATAGTGAATGGAACGGAAAAGGGGTTGCTGGCTTATATGGCCATTAATATCATATATTACGTGTTCTTAAAAGGCATCACGTATAAACTGTCTATTAACTGTTATAAATAAAATAATGATTAATATTAACAAAGCCCATTCTGTTGCCTGCCTGCCTGTTCATGCCTGCCTACGAAGTACACGATGCACTAATTTCGACTGATTTTATTCTATTTGAAGCCTTGGTCTAGTCTTCAAGTTGTTGTAATCGTTATATTAGATCAGATCAGACCAACTGATACGTCATCTTTGGCTGGTTTCATGCCAAATAACTACATTTATGCCCCTTTGAAGTTCTGTTCTCATGGGACGGGCTTAACCAATGTATTATGTATTTAAATGAGTAACGGCTATTTGTAGATCGTAAAAGAAAGATATTAAAAAAGGATCATGTCAGTAATTATTGAGAAATTTCTTTTTATAATTTGAAACACTTGAAATGAAGTTGTACAAGCGATATTTAACAAAGATATTTGTGCGCCGGAAATTTGTTTCCTTTCAATGAACTCGTTACGATCACTCGCTTTTCTTACAGAGAAATTACTTTTAAGTTAATTAAAATTTCAAATAAATACTTGTTTTGTGATGTTTTTTAGGAACGGATTATTCAGTGTAAGAAAATAGTATGTAGTATAGTATCGAGTTGAAGCCTTTGTAGAGGTCAAAAATAAAACTAACAATACTGGTAATAAGTTTTATTTGCATAAAATCACACGTTTACAAGCTAACAATATACTCATAGAGCTTATAATTCCCCAACAAACGGCGAGGCACATTAATCTTCATACAGTGCTAGCTCTAATCTAACAAGGTCACTAAAGTTGGTCGGAATTACAAATATAAATACAATGGACACGTGTTAGCTACATAAACACGGCTCTAAAGTCACACCTAAAATTGCTAATGACTTTGGCCCAAGTCCGTCGCAATCAACGTCCCACACATACTGATTAATACAAACAAACCGTGTAACAAGGCTAAAAAAGATGTGACAGCGGCTAGAAAACAAAAGCCCTTCACACGGGATATTACAATGCACAGCATTATACTTGGTCAAACAAAATGAGGTTTTCAAATTATCATGTCTTCAAATGAGTTCATTACGAACATTTAATTGGAATGGACATTATATGAGTATCAGAAACTAGAAGAAATACAGTTTAATGTGCCGGTCGATTTAAAAGTTTCAGTTTAAGAGTGACAGAAATAAAATGAGCGGACTCGTTAAAATGAAATTGTAATTTTGTTAATGTTGTTTGCTGCACCGAACATAAAATCTTTTCTGAGCCTGCACTGTCCGGACAAAAGTGTACGTGACACGGACAATGTCTTCGAGAAATAATAAGCTGCCTTTGTTACCAATGCTACTTGTTAGTGACGTACTATGTAATTAAATATATCTAAGTCGGTGTAACAATTACATTATTTATTTATTTAATTCCAAAAGGATTTCGAGAAGTTGGTTTCAGATAAACGTTTTCCGTTTAAGCGAAACTCTTTTAACGTGGAATTACATCACAAGCTTTGTTTTTATCAAGGAAAATTCTTTCAAAGTATCGCTGACAAATTGCATTATAAAATAGTTTTAAAGTATTTCCAATATTTTTTACTTTTCTTATTGTTTTTGATAAGCAGAGTATCAGTGTTAACAATCGCACCTCGTCCTCGGTGGTTGCATCAGCTTAGAAAGAAAACCATCTCTATACCGAAAACAATCAGCAAACTGGTTCCTTAGGCCCTGTCCGTATCGTATCTCTTTCAGTTCGTATGGGTCTCACAGGAATTAACAAAATAACCGTAACTACATATTGATCGTATAAAGTAATAAAAAAATAATATTAAGTTTTCGTGACAGTCGTGATGTGGTCGTGAAAAATTTATAAGCATTCCTTTCGTTTTCGGCCACTATATTTTGTAACATTTATTTTGGATTTAAGAATAATAAGTACAATTAGCGAAATTGAACATAAAAAATGAAAATTATCATATTTAAAAGAAGAAAATTCTCGAAACTCGAAAATTTATAACATTCAGATGTAAAAGCATTGACTGATTTAGTCACGTAGATGTAGTTAAATATGTTCTTTCAGTAGGTTTCACCGGTAATGAGTCACGCCCAAGGCCGATAAGCCGGCCGGCGCTGCCTCATAGCAACCAAATCTCACCATTTCTCTTTTTATGCCTCGTTTTTTGTGCCTCTGCTATGGTTGCTGCGATCGTGTAAATCGTCTATTTCGGCCGTGCTTGCACGATTTGTTCGAGAAGGTATACGGTTAGCATAGATTGCGTATTATCGCAGCAACTCACCTCACTTAGTTATTATGATAAGATCTGTGACTGAATTTGTTTTTACAACTCCGAAAACAAGATTTAATACCAGTATCGACTTGTGCGATTCCATTACGGTTGGGGCAAGTTGTAAACATAGAACATTCTAGGAGGATGATGCAACTGCCAATATTATTTCATTATAATACAAATAAGATTTTTAATAAACAAAAGAGTGTTTCTAGTTTGTTTGTATCGTTTTGTACTTAAAGTGAGTAGGATTTCCAACGTTTAAGAACACTTTGACTTCTCAGTTGCTACCTGCAAGTTAGTTGATTTTTTAACAATGGGCATTGTGACAATTCCTATTCGAACCAAATTTATCAATAACGACGTGTTTTCAATATCTTTCGCATATTTTTAATTACTTTCCTCAGTATATTGTACTATATTACGACAAAAAATGTAGAAGTGGTAGAAGTCAATATACCTAGATCAAATAGTGTACTAAATAAATAATCTTAAACAAAACGGCCAGCCGAGCCGACGCCAGTCTAGTCGACCGATAACAATGCTTATCTAAGTATTACCGATACCTTATCTCTAAGTACATACATGAGCGCCTTTTTAAGAATCATAACACATAAAAATACTATAACTAACACTTAATAACTAACATTTTACTTATAGCTAAATCACATTATTTTTTTGGGACTTTTATTCGTGAATTTATCCAAATAGATTAGATATGGGCCACGGGGTGTGGGAATCACTGTGAATAATTAAAAATTGAATGGATTTCAATAAATTGTAAAATCGCTACTGAGACAAAGGAAGCCGGCCGGCGTTTTGTGAGAGCCGGTGCGGAGCAACAAAGCGACGTGCTTCCGATAACGCGAGCAACGCGAACTGGCGCGCGGGGAACCCGCAGCCGGCTGCGGAGGGCCCCCGCTCACCCCCGCCCCAGGCTCTCTATAAAACTGGCGTGCACTTCTAGCAGCGGCAGTCCGTCACAGAAAGCGATAGGGTCGGGTGGGTCGAACGGTGAGCCGAGGGTGAAAGACAAGCCCTGTGGTTACGAGATCAGATCTGATGAGGTCGTGTTAACTTCGGACATTTTCTATTCCCAATCGATCTCTATACGTTAGCTAGTCCCGGTCTAGAAGCCGGCTGTTCAGTGCGCATTCGCAGTACAAAAGAGACTTGTGATATTTTTCTAGTATAGAAGTTCCGAAACGGAACGAATTAATTTTTTGGTATTAAAAGTGTACAATATAAGTAAAAATTTGGAAAATATGGAAATCCTGCCGGTCACGAGTCAGTTTAACGTCGGATTCAATAGTGAAAAAGGTTAGTCCACTTTCTATTCAGTTGTAAGTGGTGAGGGGAAGTTGCTTTCTAACCGGCCGCACTCAGCTGTGTTGCTATGCGGCGCGCGCATCTCTGCCTCTCATATCTGACCAAACTTACATTACGTTAACTATTGGTGCAACTAATACGAAGCATTTGAATTACATTTATGTCATAAGTACAAATGTATGTATGGATACATCTATATAAAGCGGGAGTCAGGACCAAACGTCACGATCAGCTGACGCAACAGCTGTTCGATCGCTGCGGTCGCTTGACCTTTTTCTTTCCTGATTGAAGTGCCAACTTAACCACCGCTATTTAACAAATTAAACGTTTTACAATTTATAATTTCCTTGACAATATATATCTAAAAGAACCCTTTGCTCCTTTGTTACAGCGTGGAATGGGCCGACGTGGCGGGAAGCACCGGTGCCGGTTCCGACGGAAACGGCGCTGGCTCAAAGGCTCGAGCGAGAGCTGAGGGCGGCCAAGGGCGCCAGCGATCTGGCCACCGCGGAGGTGTTAGTGCCGGCCGAGTTGCTGGCCAGGGCCTCGAGGCAGACCCTGGCGCTGGCGGAAGGCGAGCCTTGCGGCTCCAGAGGCGCGGCGGTCATCGTCGACGTGGCGGGGAGGCGGCTAGCGGCCTTCAAGATAGATCCCAACACGCTGACCACGCACGAGATACACTTGCACCTAGAGCACGACGCGACGAACTGGACGAGTCTGTTGCCGCAATTCTTAAAGTGAGTTCCACAATCTCTCTTCCAGAGCTCGGTCGAAGACGCTCGCCATCCAAACTGCAATGCTAATGTTCGCTGCCCTTTTACAGAAACTTAACGCGAGGCGGTACCATCATCATCAGCCCCCAGTTCACGATAGAGAAGAAGAAGCTGTTCCGGAGTCAAGCCGAGTGAGCCGGCGGCGGCCGCAGTTGTAGCAGATATAAGATTTTGGATAAGAGAAGCACAGCGTGATATGTACCGTGTAGAGTAGCGAGCGAGTGCTGGGCGCGGCGGCACCAGGTGCGCACCGAGATCTCAGCCGCCGCGCGTGTGATACCGACTATTATTTTGTTTCGCGTTCGTAATTCTATTCTGGAGTCGAGTAGGAGATATTACATGTATCGTGATTGTATTTATTAGAGGCGATCTCGCGAGGGATCAGATATATGTGTACGTTTCGTAATTGTACTAGTTGGTACGTTTGTTTGTGATACTACTTTTGTAATGTATAAAATTTAAATGAGAAAATATACTTTAAACAGAGCCCGCATGCAGATTATAATGTTGAGATATATTTATCATAGAGCCGTGCGAGCGAAGGCAATACGGAGAGGCGCGGGTGTCCGCGGTGTAATATACTGCAAAGATCTCAGGTTATATTAATTATTATTATAGGTGTAACAAGTATTAAGTTATTTAAGTTAATATAAAGATTGTAATTTTTATAAGATTGTTTTGTATGGGGCGCACAGTGCGGCGCTCGTAGTCCAGTGTGTGGAGACCTTTTGTAACTGACTAACAGTACCTTAGGCGATGAGCTGACGAAGCCCTTTCTTCTTCCAGTGTACAGAATCGTTGAATGTAAATCCGTAAACTAACAGTGTTTAAAGAAATCTAAATGTTCGTAGGGTCCAGTGTTTTTAATACGCACAATATCATAGTCCTAGAGTTCACGTTCATCTAAAAAACATTAATATAAAACCTTTTTAAATTTGAAATGTCGACATATACAAAACTAACAATAAATGAATCAATTGTTTATAATTGATATTTATTTGATAGACGGTAAAAAAGAAAATGTAGAAAATATAAAAAATACATAGTTTCAAAAAATTCAGTTCTCGTTTCTCTTATGCCCTGAGTAACTCAACGGAATTGGAAAGAAATAAGCCTCGATCACAACCACGAAAACAAACAACATTTAAAAGAACCGGCTCAAACCAGTCCGACGAACCCGTCGCGGATGGAGATTGGTCCACCCCATCTTCACCTATACCAGTTTCGGAGTCGTCTGCCTCGGTATCACTTGATAGTTAACTGTACCATTAGGTTTCATTATCAATTAACGGTTATATCAAATATATAGGGATACCGATATTATACTCGGTATCGGTTCCTAGTACAATCTCATAATGAAAACAAGAAATACATCAATTGTAACTACGCCATGATTCGTCATTTATGCTGTAGGTATTGTCACTCACTGAGAAAAAGAAAGAAGTTTTACTTCACTAACAGACTAGATATTATAATTAACTGGGGCTCAGTCCACGAACGAACGTGACTGGAAATCTTGCCTTTATCGATTCCATTCGAAAATTGATTCGCACGTGACGCCAATTTCGCGAACGAACCTGACTAAGGGCATTACTTCTATTACTATACTAGGGTTCACTCAAACGGATAAATCATTTAACTGCTTAGAAGTCTTGAAACAAAACGTCAAAGTTTTATATTACCACAGAGTTAAGGGCTAGCACTAGAGCGGAACAAAGAGCGACAAACGCGAGCCCAAACGAGGTCAGAGGGCTGCTTCTAATAAAATCATTACGTGACATCTCGAAACAAAAAAGAATAACTTGTCATCGCAAGTTCAACGTTTGTAATAAGTAAATCGTGATAGCCCTGTTAGTTTTGACGCGTAACCCTTACACAATAAGCAATTTATAGAAGGGTTCACTTTCTAACCGCAGTGATTTAAACAAGGCGATGATTACCGCCTCCAAGACGCGGTTGCGCTACTTCAATAATTATTAATATTTATTTGATCGGAAGCCTTTACGTCATGTCGGGTTTTTAATGCCCTTTGAAGTCCACAAAGTTTGGGCCATTATTCTGTTAAACAAAGATAATTCCAAAGTTGTATCAACTCTTCATAATTTCTACTTTATTAAGAGTTACTTATTATTCAAATTAAGCCTCATCAATCTTCAAAAAACAACAAAAAGTCTATTCTTTTAAAGTCTATTCTTTATTATTATTCGTTTCAAAATATATTCGTTTTTATTGTATTAAAACAAATTACGACGATGTATCGGGTTCCAACTCGTATACATCAAATACTTTGTGCCAGTATCTGAAAAATATTAAGTTTCTTGAATCCTATCAATTTAGTCACAATCGTGATTGTATATTAAGTTTTTTGTTGATACAGCTGAACGTAAGGGTTATCGACATATAGTTTAATACAAACGAAGTATCAAGATATTGTTCTTCAGTTTTATAATCGTCTTTCAAATTGAATTACAAGTTGAAAGACGACAACGTGAAGTAGTCTATAGTTGATTATTTACGCAAATCGAAGCCTGAGGCAGCAACACGCCTTGCGGTCATATCAGACCAACTCTAATTAAGCGGCAACTAATTGATTATTGACTTAGCAAACTTCTCTTTCACTTCAAAGCGAAATAAATCAAATCGAAACCAATTTCCATGATGGGCGATAGCGGCCGCATTTGCATTAATACTCCTTTACAAACTCGAAATAAACCCGACGATTGAGTGGAATTTAGACCAACATTCAACGATATTAGCGTGTACTGATTCCAAATAATATTTCGGGATTAAATTTTCGTGCAGGTAGCTCAAGATATAGCAATCATAATGAGTATATATTTTCATGCTAAAAGAAATTGTGTTGATCTTTTGAAGTGGGTTTCTGGATTGAGTAGAAAATTGCTGTTGGTTGCCATGGTGGCGAGCGAGCGAATCCAGACTCGTTACCAGTTGTAAACAACACAATTAAGGCCCGGGCCTCAATTGGTAATTGGCGCACTTTCACACACACATCCGCACGCTGCTCTTCAGCCTCGAAGTGGTTGCTAGGCAACGGCGATGCTAGCGATCGCATTTATAGCGAGGAATATCGTCTGATAGTGGCATTGATGTATAACACATAAATCAGCGAGTTGTAAATAAGTCTGTTGTTTTGCGTTATCAGCGCGGAGCTATTTAATATTAACTCACTGATAAACAAAATACAATTGTGATGCCATTAGTACATCACATCAACAGTAAATATCATTCGTAGATTTGGTATAAAAAACATACTCTCATTTCTGAGCAAATATTTTCAATTCTGACTTTCTGGAAAGTTCTCTGAGTCTAGAAATGACTCCATACTACTAAAATACATTCTGCTTGGCCTTATCAGTGTAATGTAGTAATTAAAGAAACATAATGTAATAAGAGTAAAACTGGTTTTGTTTACTGTTCGCTTTATTTAAATTAATCAGCATTGCATACAAATGATATGTTTTGAGATATTATTTGTTGACAGACTTATCAAGTTAACAGGATATAATAACGATAACTTAAATTAATTTAAGTACGTGAAAAATCAATGTCTTTGCATTCAGTTCGTTGAAACTTAAATTTTTAATGTATGCTTTCGTTATATAGTGGGGTATCCTGATGGGTCAGCGCCATCACACTCGCTCTATGTGATATCTAGGCCAAAATCATCTCGCTCCTTAATTCTATTAAAGCCCTGTTCCGTGTTTAAAAATAAATTCTACCAATTAGACAATCTGCGACTCAATTCCGCCAATTGAACCACATAAGAGAACCACCTACCATGCCACAATTTATTTACACTTATATTCGTACAATCTACTTCAGCAACGTCCATCGATTATTACCCTAGAACTTGCCTCACAAGATAGGAAGTAAACCAGCAATGTGCGGCTAACTGTTTCAACGGTCGTTGCTAGGGAGGAAGTTTTGCAACGTGTTGCTATATTTAATGTTAAAATGAATTCTGTGAGCGGTTCGTTAATGATTACAATTTCAAATTAAACGTTGTTTTTCTGTCGTTTTGTTGTTCTAAAGAACACTGTTGGTGCTTTGAATTGGAGATTGAAAGTGAAGCAATTTGTATTATTTCAATTACAAATGTATTTTTCTTCTTTTAGGCTGTAACGAGTTATTCGAATCGCTTCGTTGCAAAAGAATATCATGTACGTTGTATGTTTTATATGCTACGCGGTTTGCTTTTCATTCAATATTATAATGAGGGCCTCTCCTTGTGCCTATGAGAAGTTATCCTTCATATCTTAAAGAATACCTTACGCTTATATCACATAATAGTTGTTCACTGCACACACACACACAGAGGTCGTTCACTCGGGCCTTGACATAAATTCAGCGCGTGCTCTGTACATACAACTCGCTAGTACATACATATAACGCACTATTCCTTGCTTCTTATATTGGAGCTATATCTAACCACCACATTACGATGTCATATACACTCGGTACCGCTCTGGCGGCGAAGTATATACCACTTATGAAACTCTGCTGGTAGAAAATGGTTACTTCCCCTATAATTATTGTCAAAAACATCGCTATTATGATTGTGTCGCAATGGCCGTTCTTTGCAAAACCACCTCACACTTCGCTATCGTTATTTAGGAAGTGTGAACTTTAACCTTTCCGAAACTTTAACAATATCTTTACTCACTGTACATTGTGTAAGTTGGAGGCATTGTTTACTTAGTTGCGTTACAGGAGAATTGTAGGAATAGGTTATAAGAGATAACTGGCTTTTCTGGATTGCAGCTGCTTTCAAAATGTCTTTGTCCTAACTGCTCAGTTGTCGACAGTAGGCTGATGAAAGATGAGGCTCCTCTGACGTTACAAACTAAACGTTCCAGTAACTATTCGTTTTATATAGATCTCCTGATACAATGGTGGCCTCTCACAGTGGGTAGACGGGCGTACATTGCGTGATATCGAGCTATCAACTCCACTTAGTAAGTTGTTTAAAGTTACTGCCATTTATTTGGTTTCAACCAAAATATATAGAAATATTATTGCTTATATAAACATTTGCAGAAAATGTATAGTTTACTTTTCCATAACTAAGTAAACAACACCTTATTAGCTACGCAGCTATGTAAAAACTTGTTATTTAAGTTTGCGCTAAATATATTTAATTAAGATCCTCCTAGCATTTTGCGAAAGATACCAATAGAGCTGTTGTTACAGAGTCTCACATATATTTCAATAGCAAATCGCACACTTTGATACCGGTATCCTACGCGTCCACGACTAGTCACGATGTACCGTCGTCCGTCATTTTCTTCGAGTATCGACGAAAAAGCGGAGCAAGAAAATAATTTTAAATATGTGCAGGAACTGAAAATCGTCGTTATCTATTTATATGTATACATTTCCAGATTGAGAAGTGAGAAAAATACAACTGAAATGACTTGTAGAGAAACGATTATCAGGTCTGTGTTATTAATATTAAAAATACAATAATTATGTTTTTGGAATCACTCGACATGACGACGTCCCTTGATCATGAGTGATGAATTATCAGTTTGTTACAACTTATAATTATGGGAAAAATACAGGACAGGAGACGGGCTGGCAGAAGGAAGAAGTCATGGTTGTAGAACATAAGAGAGTAGATCGGATCCAACGCAAACTCTTTCCTTGAGAGCGAGATTCCCAACGGTTCAAATTGTTGACAGCCAATCCTTAGAAGAAATTTTTAATTCAAACTATTTTACTTTAAATAAAACTATTTTGATTCGACCAGTAAAATAAAAATTAGCACCAAATGCCGAGCATTTCATCCGATGCTAAGCTAGTTTTGAATAAAAATAAACCGATTGACCTTGATACTTGTAGCCAACGAACAAATTCATGCTTTATTCCAATGCCGCAAGAGTTACAATACTTAATCACCGCCATTGCGTAAACATGTTTACAAGAGGATCGATTTTTTAAAATATATCCTTGAGAAGTATTGATATTAATTGAGTGTAATGTTATTTTGTGGGGCCCTTGTCTATTCGTAGACATGCATAGCCTCACTCACAGAATACATATTATTATAATTAAATAAGAGAACAATTGAGCATTCATAGTATGTAATTAGGCAGTAAATATCAAGAACAAATCAAACGGGGTCGGATTTTGAATTTTATTGACTATTTATATTTTGTATATGGACCTCGCATAAATTCTTAAAGCAATTACATTCCGTATATTATTTCTTTAAAACAAAAAGGAATTATGGTACAAAAATAAGCGGACTTTTGGCATCTGCAGGTGTTCATGATTAGAGCTTTCTATTGAGACGACTTTTGAGTTTGAGAAGTCAAAAGTGGTTCTAAATGGTTCGATTAACATTTCACACGTGGCTGCTAGTTTGGGTTCGAGGTAGTCACGACACGCTACCATCTCTAGAGCATACTATTAAATTATAACAGTGGCAGTCTGATTGCTGCAAAGAACTTGAAATGTAAATAATGTAATAAATTCGCATTACATCCGGAAGTTTCGTTTAAATGTCCTCAAATTAAAGTGACAAAATAATTACACTTGATAGATATACAAATGATAGTCGTTGCCATGAAGGAAATAAGATTGCTGCTATCAGTGTATCATTGGGCAAATAGCTTATGTACCTGCGTTGAGGCGACTAAACGTCTCTGCTTTGTACTTGTAATAGCATTTCCCAAAGAATATTTTCCTGTGTAGCAACTGAATGTTATATTTTCCTTTCAAGAGTAGTATTTCCGCATGGCAACAACGATGTTTATCTGAAAGAAGGTTTTACAAGTACTTACGCGAATAGCTGTTGCTATTGTGACCAGTCTTTGTATACACGATTTAGATTTAGTGAGGTTTGAATTTTTCCTTTCTGTATATATTTTTAAAAACGCATTGAGAGCCGATGAGAGAACACTGATTTTTCCCGGCGCAGTCGGTTATCACGAGGCCAGTATCCAGTAAGAACCGGTTGCAATTGAGAACCGATACTGAAATAGATTATGTTAATAATAATGACCAGAGATTAAGAATGAGGCTAATGTTTGTGAAGATAATTGGTTCAAGTTGTGACGTCACAAAACATTATCACAGCTCAAGTGGCTCTCTGAGAAACATTTAACGAAGATAACTTCAGGTTTTTAAGTATTTTTTAAATGAGTACATTACGAAAATTGTTAATAAACTTCGAAATAGATAATCTCGAGTGAGGGGTTTTCTAATTCCCATTAAATCTTTAAGTTAATGCTATAGCAACCCATGTTTGCAGTTTACAAGTGAATGACTATTGTTTGCTGAGGCTATCATGCTTTGTTTCACAGTCTTCGAATAGATTAAACAGGCAGTGATTACATCTTGCGTGTTTCGGGGAAAGTGTGAACAAACAGACACTCTTGTGGGGTAAACAAGCAAGAAACTGGTTCTGGCTTCGTATCTCTGTCTATACATTGAAAAGTTAAAATGTGCACTACGGTGACCAACAGTTTAAAATAGTCTTCGTTTAAAAACACGATGCAATATCTGCTGACGTCCATGAGGCACTTAAAACAAGAAGGTAATTATAATTTAGTAAAACTTATCGTTGCGAAGCGATATTTTTGTATTAATTTTTTGTTAACTGTTTTATTCGAGACGTGTACTAGTTTCCATAATTGTCAACAGCTAAATATAACTCTGACGACTATATTTTTACAAGTCGTGCTCTGGGCTTACAGATATGAGGTCAGTCTGACCCCAGATGGGATGGGAGATGATGAAACGAGAGAAGATCAGCGCCGATTGCTTACTCAACAACCGAATTTCTCGATATTTTGAATTGAACGATTTATTTACTATAATGTAAATGACAATGTCTTTCTGCGTAGTGATAATAGATTTAAACTGATTCTTATGAACCACGTACATATTTCGCGTACTTTACAGCGTGCGTGGTCATGGTAGACTATTACCCTAATGTATACTATTACGAAAGTCAATCAGCAAGAAAACCTCAACTAAATCTCTATAACAATTATAATTAATTACAATGTGATTCAACGCATATGTAATTAAACAGTCAATGTGCTGGGAAATTAAAGTTTATCTCTTATGTATACACTTGGAATATTATTTTTATGTTATCAACAATCCATTTCATGTGTGTAGTGGTAAATAACGCGTACTCATATATCTGCCAAATTGACACTTGCGATAATACACCGGACGAGGGGCAGGGTTGTCCAAAGCAAAATGTTACCGAATGTCCATATCAGATATGTATATCAGATGTTTGACCACATCAGGCCCAGTCACTTAATAGAAATGCAAAAGCCAGAGAAAGCATAATATATGTGAGCATTATGTTCAGTTACGTAACGACGTAGGAGGTGAGAGCCCTAATACGGCCTCTTATTTTGCATTCATTTTATCAATTTATTTAATTCATGCGACAGTGATAAGTGGACTCTATATCCAGTGGTTAAGATATAAAATGATTCGATTTCGCTTGCGATAGCGAATTGGGTTGAATTAACCAGATATAACTGCTTTATGTATTTATTATGCTCCTAATGGTTGTTCAGCGGTGGACAAGTAATCGACGAGGTGATAAGAAATTAAGAATCGCAGCTATCTACGCTCACGGTCTATTAAACTATCATATCTTTTTATGATTTTTTCGATTTGTCGGTAAGGAGAAGAAAATGGCAATGCGTAAATCTAAACTATTTCTAAATGATCTACACATTATAGTTTTTGTAATATTTGTCAGGTACAATCTGTCAGGATCATGTAAACAGGAAACATTTAACGATATCATCAACGTGAAATATTTAATTTTTTGTTTGACAATTAATTTTAATATCGTGGCAATGAATGCGTCCAGTTTCTTTAATTACAACCGCCGGGGACTAAAATATCATGTAAAATAGCATCGCATCGAAAATGTCATCCATCGGATATCGTAGGTTCGCGCTGCAATTCAATGAAATATCATAAGTTATTTCCTTTATGTTTAGTACTGTCTGGTTTTTATTGCAGTTTCCTACGAACGATTTCATTAACTATATGAGCACAATTATAAATGTATTATTGATTTTCTTCCGTATCTTATAATTACACAGCCTTCAAACGAATATTTGCTTCAATTCAGGAAGTTTTTTCTTGTTCTTAAAGATAAAAAGGATGGATACTCATTAGCATACATGTATGTCTGTGTGTACTACAATATTTATATATAAAAAGAATATTCTATACTGTGTTTTTATAATAATTTAATATCTCACTTCCTCATTATGCAAATCAATCGATTTAAATTTTTATGTACTTTATTAATGTTATAACAAGAAATGTGATTAAATACAGTAGTATGATTCACACATCAATATAGATTATTATAAATAATATGTATATTAGTTATAATATAATGTTTAAAAATGTTTATTTTGTTTCAGAATAGATCTGGAACCGAATAACTTATAACTTATCAGATTATATGTATTTCGTACAAAAGTTTCCTCCCACAAACACCACGAGTACAAGAGCGAGAAAACAACTCAGAGACTTAAATGAGTCTTGTTAATTCAATTCAAAGCGATATCGATCAAGAGTAAACATTATTTTAATAATATCTACACGACGACCCATTTACTTGCGATTAGATATTCAGATAATCATTTTATTGTTGTAATGGACACGACACAGCCTAAGGGCTACCTTTACAAATATATCATCTTAAATGGGATCAAAGGAATAATATAGGTACAGGTATCAGGAGACTAAAAAAGTGAGATTTTAAGATGAATCAAATACCGAATGAAAAGTAAATTACAGGTCTACAGATCTCGCGATATCTGCAGATGTTCCAGATGCCATGTTCAAGAAGAAACCACGACCAAATCGTTGATGAGCAGTTCCTAAGTCAATTGAAAACCGTAGAATAAACAATTAAATACTTAAAACTATGTTAGATTTATTGCAACCCAAATTAAATGATTTAGAAAACACGTTGAACCCTAACGTATACTTACTAAAAATATCCCAATTATATTTGATTTGATAAGCGTCCAATGTATAAGATAAAATTCGTCTAAAACTGTGTCTGTCTGGCCGACCGAGCTCTCAACAATTATGAGCTCAAATACAAGGTAATAAAGATAATTCAGTTTTATCAATTCTATAAGAGCCATCCTTGAGCAGTTTAATATCAATGTTTCTAAGTGAACGGTTCACCTTACTCACTGCATACAATTAAATTAACTACAACGGATTTCTATATATTTCGATAAATTAACAAGGCTTCAATTTCCAAAGGATGTCTTAATACCGCATTCTTTTAATTGTGAAATGACATTTAAGGCTAAGGTTTTCATGGTTTCGACAGTACTTATTCTAAAATAATAGGCAAATAAATTCATTTACATTTGGATCTTTGATATTTGATATTGTGTACTCGTATTATATGTAGACATTGCACAGTGCGTAGGTCTATTTCCGTATAGAAACTACGATAACAAACGTCACCGAGCAATAATTGTTATCACTTAACCGATGACGAAAAGGGTTATTAGTTTATCGAGGAGGACATTTTCGCTTTGTTCTTTAAATCTTTGTAATTTATATTCAACGTAACTGAGAGAATTATAAAATAACATCGAGTAATTGTATTATTTCGTATTTAAAACGCTCACGATAATTTATCTTCAACAGTTTTGTATTTATTTTGGACATAAGAGTCCGTGACTGATTAAAAATGCTATATTTTTTATTATATACACGTTGTTTATCACGTACAGTGAATTTATAAATAGAGTTGGATTATTTAAAATTCTCAAAGAATTTAGACGTCGATTGCCGCGTAGGTAGAAATGTATTTTGTAGTAAGCTACATAATAGGGCCATCGAACTTGCACGCTAGATGATTCTGTGTGTGTGTGTGACTTTTCTTCTTATGCAAATAATCATTTCCTGTCCAAGATTTGTATCATATATGCAACCTTCATGGGCACTATATAAATCAAAACAAATTATTTTTCTATTTAGATGCCCAGACCTCGAGTTTAGCTAGTATTTTGTGAAATCTACGTTTCTTCCTACACCGAATTTTGACTGTTACAGATCTTGTATTAAATAGTTAGACGAGTATGTATGTAGATTAAATTATTCGGTGAGTGAGGACAAACGAATCAGCTGCCAAAAACAGTTGACAGATAAAACAAATAGCGAAACCTCAAGGTGAGGGAAGTGGGACAAACGGAATGAGTTCATTGATAAACTTAAACAATTATTGGCGAAACATCTTGATTGAACAAGTGGGCATCGTTTTCGAGCAATTTTAAACAATGATTATTATTGTGAAGTTTGTAAACTACACTACTAAATCCCCCGGTAGTTCGCCTCTTTTCAAAATACCACACGACACAAGCCAGGAATTCAGTGTTGGTCAACACATTAAAATGATACAAAGCAGTAGTTGATATACTATTGCGTCCGACCAACATATTTTAGCCTCGTAAATATTTTTTATTACAGGAGACAATACAGTCTGTTGAATCGTTGATGAAGTGTCCACTGCTCATTAAAATAATAAGAATTTATGTCCATCAATCAACAACCAAAGTACTCTTGATATATTTTTCGTATAAATGCTAAGAGCGGAGTATTTGCAAATAATTACATGACTAGCAGCTGTTTAAATAAAAAATCAATAAATAATTTCGCGATCGGCCTTGGGCACGTGACCATGTGAAGAATTTGCTCCAGTTACTAAGGAGTACTGCTTAGTATTGTAATACACTCGGGAAATACATTATTATTAAGAAAAAGGTGTTGCCAGTTGGTACTGCGTAAATATGAAAATTTTCCGTTCAGCTACCTTGTTACAATGGGTGATCGGAAATGGGTGTTATTTAAACAGTGTTGTTACATCATGTCGATTTATATTTACTAACATAAAACTATGTATCACACAGAAAACAGTGAAAAATAGAATAATTACGCATCTATTTTTAACTATTCACTGGAAAATATTCAACTATTTAGTCAGCATTGAACCGTACGATATGAATCGATCTCAATTTGTTTCTTATTGTTCTGCCAGTAGCACTTGTGTCAATGGATTACACATTCCGGGTAAAAAAACTGTTTTGAAAAGCCCACGAATGGTTTGTCGGCCATTTGGTTTTATGAAGAAATTTCTAACGTGCTCAAATGCGCGTGAATATAACTGAATTAATATGTTAGCCATAAATTGTAAACCACTGCTGTTGTTGAGATTCCAAGGATGGCAATGACGACCAAACAAAGATATTACAGATAGATTGTTATTAAAAACTCTTAAATATACTTAGCTGTTTTTAATTTTTTTTTATAAAATTGATAGGAGTGTGCAAAAAGTCAAGCAACCGTGGTATGTATACATTTTACAAACTATTTAATTAATAATATATGATTTGACACACTAACAAGTGCGTACTGCATAAAATACAATCGCAATGAAGTACATTAATCAAGTTGTAAATAAAACAATTGTAGCTATTTGAATTTGAGGTGTGATGACTCACAACAGAAAAAGAATGAATGTACATTTGGTCTTCGTGCTGGAACCATTCGGACTTGAGTGGTCACGAATGATTCATAAGTAACGCTTTGACACTTTGATCCAGTACAAGAAACATGCCCCGGCCCAGCAAATATTACTTAAACAATTAGCTGAGCCTGGCAAGTTTTCTTATTCATCGCCATCATTTAGTTTATGTTATTACAACAACGAATAAAATAATTAAGATTTTATAAGTAGACTAGCTGAGCCGGCAAACGTTGTCTTGTCATAAATGTGATTTCTAGCAATCTAGAATTCTAGAATCTTCAAATATGACACGTTTGTCGGTTTACCATAGCAGTGCCATCTATTGATTACTTACTCGATTAGTCGGAAAGTTCGATATCTGTTAGAATCTTTTGGAGTTAACAGATAATTGTGACTGTCAATTAATTATAGACAAATAATGCACCTATAATTACAGATCCAAGCTATCCTATCTCACTATCTACACTACACTCTATCAGACTGCTCACGGTGTGCCAATTTAATTTAAAATCGGTTAAGTAGTTTAAGAGTCCATCACGGACAAACATCCTGACAGGAGAATATATTTTAAGATGTTACTAGCAAATACACGATTAAATACGAAGTATATATGTATATTAGATTTTACACCATCAAAAAGGATCAGGTCTGGGGTTTCGGGAAGCTGTATAGATCAACCTTCCCACGATAAATATTAGTTCGCTAGTTAGCTTCGCTGACGGCACACGAGAAAGAAATGGCACACAACAAAAATCAATGCTGACAAACACTAACTTTGGATCACAGAGTGCAATTAATTGAAATAATTCAGTATGAGTTGTGAATTTAATCGCGCCTTTAAGCTGACAGGCGAGGAATAATTGAGCTTTTTTTGTAAACAAGGGGGGCAAACGAGCTTGCGGGCCTAAGTGGCAAAAGCCCATAAACACCCACTCTAGTGTTGCCAGTAAGTAAAACATTATGTAAGCGAAGCTATAATTCAATAATTAAATCTTATCGAGCACCTGTACAATCTAAACGTTACTGTTCAACTATCAACGTACAATTTAACATCGGCTACAGGCGATATTTACATCTGAATACTGAATGTATCGAAATTATTTGCTAACTAGTTAAAGGTGTGTATAACTTTTTAAGTTTCGTTTGATGTCAATTTCTGATTTTGTATTTGTTTTCATGTTAAAAACTATGGATTGATCATCGCTGATTGAATAGATTTATTGGCAAAATAGAATGTGGCGAATGAGATAGGGTCTATAGTTGGACTACAGCATGCAGGTCATTGCGCTGTCCCTCACCCAGTTAGGGGTCGCAGGCGCTGCCCTCGCCGACACTACTAAGCTTGTTTGCGATCGTTTAACCGACTCTTCTCAAAAGAGGTGATCGTATAAAATAATACAACGCAATTCAATTAAATTAAAACAGTAAATAGGTACTCGATCATAACTTCATTTGTAATAAGCCATTCTGTAATATTCGTCAGTTTGAAACAAACCAGTATTTAAGCATATAATCTGAATAAATAAAACATTTATATCGTTACTAAGCGTTGCCATAGTACAATAATAACAATAATTTTCTCAGTTAAAAGCTTCTCGATTGAAAGCTACAGCGATGGATATCAGCGTCAAATGTTAAGCTATTAAATCATTTATAAAAAGATCACACAGAAAATAAAATATACAATTGTAGTTGAAATGCAAAGCATTAAATCTAACGTTGCATACAAAATATTAGAAATAAAAGATGTATGCAAGAATGGGTTTTAACATATTGGTGGAAGGGTGAATTTCGCGTGTGCAGGTATATGGGACAGATCCTTGCGGCAGGTCAGTCACCGAAGTTCATTAAACTTGCAATCTCTATGCAACTTAATGCAGAATAGAATCTGTTTATGTGCCTTGATGAGTCAACTTTGCCCGTGGCTTCGTTTGCGTTAAAACGATGCACTCCACGGGAAAGTGTTATTGACCCTTTTCATTTTCAAACTCACGGAGTTTTCTTCACTCATTATTCCTTTGTGGAAAAATAACGTATTTAATAATTGCTCGATGAAACATTATTTTCCAAGTAAATAAGTTACGTCCGCACTTAAACTATAATTGATGACTCATTTCATGTTCACTTAGTGCTGTTAAATTATTCCAACTGAAATTAATGCACCATTCTTTTATTTCTGTTAAGTTAATATTTCACATTTTTCGATTTAAAAACAACAAATTGGTACCATAAGGTGGTATTGTATCTAAATATCCATTCACTATTTATTTACCACACACATATATTAAAACGATTAAACCGTCTTCGCTCGTTTCAGTGTGTACCGATTGATTTCTTTTTTTTATAATTATTTCTTTTGACAGTTTGTCTACCCCGACGCGTTTGCTGCGTCCGTTAAGCGGAAAGGCGCAAACGCTAATTAATAAGGGGACAATTATTTTGCGACTTCCGGGTGTAAATTGGGTCAGAGCTGTTTTTATTGTTATTCTCTCAATTGTAATGTATACGGGTTAGGAGTGCGTGAAACGAACTTTCACGATATAGAAGTACTTTAATTAATTGAACTAGATAAAATTCTAATTCAATTATTGCTTAAAGAGAATGTTGGATTTTTAATTCTAAAATTAAGCATTTGAACTACAATGCTCAAAAAATCGCCCACACCATTTAATGAAGAAAATGCTTTGCGTATAACAACAAAAGTAGAGTTCTGACCTGATATTCTGAACAAGGTGAAGAACTGCCATTGCAAATAAGCAAAAGCACGATGGAGGCGAAACTAAAATGTCGCCACAGAGTCTAATGTGGATTGTAAGAGGATTATTATAATATTGTTATCGTAAACCTCAACTCAGTAAGTTATCACCTTACATGGTTACACATACCGCACACACACACAGTTAATGGTTTAGCAAAATAGGTCAAACATGTTTTTGTCGTTAATTGAGAATGATAAGCGTATTGTTCGCTAATCTTCAGCTGGAAATGTTTCATTGTGTTGACAATAGCTTGAAATACATTTGCGGTTTTGTGAATATAAAAATCGTACTGATTATTTTATTAAAACAATACAAACTCAGTAATTACGGGTATTCACCAATTCGCATACTGTCCCTATGACTGCAGTGCTTTTGGACGAGATAGGTCCCAGATCGGAAGGCTTTTGCAATAAAATCGATAAAGTTCGTACTCAGCGAAAAGAGAGAATCTCAACATATTCGCTCGATCGGGGGACATAGAACAATAAATGTGTATCAATACTTTTTATTTATTTGAAAATTTACTCACCATTTGCGGTGACATTCGGGAAATATACTACGTTAGTTATCCACCGCGCGGTGGAGGTGAACGCGGCGCAATAAATCCTTCATGGGCCGCTACACGCCCTGTAATGTATGTGCCGGCTGGTTTATGGCCCTCTGTGGCCCCGGGGATATTCATCTTGTTTTTCTTAGACAAAGTACCTAATTTTCAGGCTATGAGCCTATAGGGGCATATTTCGTTATTAAAACGTTAATTTTCTTTAACTACCTGAACCTGTATGGCTAATGAAGTAAATAGAGGGTAGAATCAAGTCAACTAGTGTTCTCTATTGGTAAGTAGGTTGTTACGCCCAGCAACCTACATTCGGTCTTCGCCACATCAGCAATGTCATTTGGTCCGCGTGAATGACCTGCAGGCTGCTTCGCAAACGTGACCGTTCCTCTTCCTGTCAAGATCACGTTTTGGCCAGCCTGAGTCAACGGACGCTCGGCAAAACATGGTATTATGTTTGTTACGTAAATTATAATCACATAATGTGTGTGGTTCGGTAAGGAGAGCAGTGTTTTTATAATCTAGATTTTGTTTTTAGCTTTGAAAATAGCGTAAATGGTTAGGAAATCAAATGATCGACGACTCTGTTGCTGCAATGGACATTCGAACGAATACCCACGGTGGTCATCATTTGTGCGATGGGCATATCTGTTCGCTGTCGTCTGTGTGTGGTGCTTTGAGAAAATATGCTTTCTTTATTATAACAACAGTTCTGTCTTTATTTATTTTAAGTTCGTGCCTTCGTGACTCCATTCGGGGAGAGCAGTTAAGTTCCACGAGAACTATATAGAATCGTGTAAGTAACTGCATTGCGGATCTCCAAAAGTATAAATGAAGCTGAATGGATAGGAGTCATTTTCAAGGTGAAGAAATTCAGCAATAATTATTGCGTAAACATGACCTGATGCGGGGTCACGTGTTTTGTATGTATAGTACACGTTTTACATAATAACATGAGAATGTATTTGTCATCAAGAAATCAATAGAGCATAGATATATCTCTTCTTCAGGGCAATTCTAGTTCTGTCTAAACCATTGTCGCTGTAATGTTTATGCTACAAAATATCTTATATCTTCGATTATTATAGCTAGGTCGATGCGGGGAGTAAATTATAAGGTGGCGCCGACCATTTTAAACAATACATTGTAAGCCACGCCAAAATTGAACTTTGCATAGGGCGCGACATTTGAAAATGCTATGATCTTTCGGTTTACGCAAACGGTCGTTGGTTTGACTCCCCGCAGCGTAATAAATCTTGGTGTGTGGCTCCCGGTTCTGCTTTTATCCACTTGAATCTCAACACAGCCAATATTCTTTAATGTGTATTTATGTTTTTACGACTATATCAAGTTTGGTGAAGCCATCTGATAATGATTGTTTACTTTACTCAAATATTACACAGAAAATTGTTTTTACAATTCTTGTCGCACTACACTATTTTTGACGACTCTTTTCTCTCTTCCCCTTGTATTAAATTATATTTAACTAGTTTCTTCAGTATAGCCTCATTTCCTCATGATTGACTTAAGACAAGTGCAAAGTGGCACAGACCGATAATTACTGCAGAACTCTGAAATTTCTAAATATCATCGCCATTAATAGTGACGGCACAAACCACGAGTCTTTCCCAACCATTACAAAAGCCTCATGCTAATACAAATGATTTACCACTAAAGTTTGGCAGATCTATATATAAATAATTTAATTTTATGTAATGCACATTTTCCTCGCGAAATCCTTCTATACCTATCAACTGAACTATAATTTCGGGATTTGAATCGGTTAATCGAGGCTGTAATAAGTTTAACTGCGGCTAACAAATAATCCGACTGAGTGTCGGATGACCACACGACTGAAGTGATTCTACTGACGACGACTACTTTCGCTCCATCTGTATATACACACACACACACACAGTAAATTAGTATATACATATGTGTGTGTAAGTAGTATAGACACTATAATTGGTAAATTAATATTTTCATTATTGGATATAGAATTACTGTGATTTTATGGTATTTAGCTATGAAGGGAAGAGAGAAAGAAAATGTGCGCGGGCACTGCTTTCTCTTACTTATATCCTCTCCCTCCCGTTCGCCTCATAGCGCGTTCACCAGCTTACTCCTCAAGTCAAGCGTAAAGAAGTTTCTCTTCGAAATGGTCATAGTTGACAAAGCAATGTTTAAACTATCAGTACCTGAACTCACTAAAAAACGAAATATTAATATATTGTTTATTCACAAAGAGCGTGATCTAAACTACAGTTTTACATTCGCTTAGATAAAAAGCCTGTATTTTTGTTACGCTTTCGCGGGATGCCATTTGAACACACGAGCGATTTCCATACAAGTTTATCATTAAAAGATCGAATTGAATAGAGAATAATTAGCGAGTATAACATCGCGATGGTGGATAAATTGAATTTGCCGGGCCAGTTGTCCGACACAAAGGGCCGAGGAAAGTGGCCAGCCGACTGTATCTCCGGGAACTAGCTCCACTGCACCACACGTCACGGCAACACCAGTTAAATACAACAACTTATTACTTAAACATATTCCTGAGGAGATCGAGCTTTCGCACAATATTGTGTGTGTTCGTATCGGAAGGATTACGCAAAAACCATGGCAACATACTGCTATAGTAACACATTATAATATACAGGTACATTTGTAACTAGTCCTCATAATTTAATAAGACTAGGCACCCAGGTTCTTTGTACAAATAAATCTATATTACAGATTAATAAGAAATAAAAATAGAGTACAGTGGAAAGAGAATACCATCAGATTGTATCACGTAACAAATGACCGGCGAACAGATACACGATAGTCGGCCAATCTGACCTGCGATAACTTAACGCACCTCACGCGTGTTCATTTACTACCGAATTTAATTAATTTTTTGTTTTTCGGATTACGTCCGGCCTGATTTTGGGCCTGATGCCACTAGATGTGGTAGACCCATAGAATGCTTACTCAATTCTGAACTAATATTCTTAAGGCGAAAACTTGTGAGTCTATTCTGAAGCTGACAACCTGCTACTATATTTATTATATATATATTTTGCTACTATATATATTGTAAATACTTTTATCAATTTTTGTAAGACAGCCTTGCCTTCGTAGCCACTGACTTGGTTCAATCATTGCTGCATTATCTAAAAAGTAATGATATATTACGTACAATTAATTTTCTGGCGAAACGAAATCAATTCTGAGTCGCCATTAAACAAACCCCTCCAAATACGGGGAGTATGACGATGTAAACAGCTTCCTAATTGACAATTAAAAAAGAATAATGGCAGCGTATTTCACTCATTATCCCATCAGATCGGGAAATTATTTAATATCGATTAACGACGACTCAATTGCTCACTTCGGGTTTTCTATAAGTCCATTTAATACCTATCTGTTTTCAGTAAATTATATTAGAATATTTTCTTGTATCTATATATATGTATATATGTATATGTATACACTTGTTATTAGTAGATGGACTTAATAAACAGCCAATTAAGAGTAACGTTTCTTGAAGGCATGTAAAAAAATATTTCAAATATTTTAAGGTGATCTTTGCGCAATAAATAATTCTATGAATAACTTTGACCTTTACAAATCTGAATCGATGCTAATGCCGATCTCGTACAATCAATTAACGGCTGATACAAACCAGATCGTAAGGCTTTACTGACCCACATCACTGTTAATGGGAGCTATTTTTACATTAAAATACAAGTAGCTCCAATTTAGAACAGTTGGTTATTTCTCTAACGATGTCAATCTATCAAAGAAGTCTTTTATCAACTACAATTCGTATAAAAAGCCGACACTGATACGGGAGCGACTTATAATGTTCATGGGTTTATAATTGATACAAACGCTTTTAATCTTTTAGTACAAAATAATCCTATAAGCTGTGAACAAGGCCATTATCGGTTAAGCCCTTTTAATATAAAAATAAAATATCTTTATGGCATCTAAATGATCAATAATACCAAGGAATCATCCGTAAAATTTAACGATAATTGCATTATCTTCGGGAATAGCACGCTATAGTAGGATATAATGAGGTATAATGATCGCGTTTACTGCGACGCCTCAAATATTAGAGGTTAAGCTAAGATACTGAAGGATTGATTATGGTAAATTGGGCATTTCGTCCTAAGAACCGCATTAAGCATCGACACTTCACAGAATCAGGACTTGTCTATGACAAAATGGCTTAAGAAAAACACCGAAATTTCAATTTTGGGTGATTGAGCTTAAAAAGCACGCCCACATTTAAACCGTTTTTAAAAGAGTCCAATAAACATTATTCAACCCGCTTCAGTTGGTTAACTAACGCATTCAATCGACAGGAAGGTATAAATCAGACAGGGACAGTTGTATAGGCGGCTTTATTGTTGGGAAAGGGATGGATATAACCACAATGGCCATAATCTATGACTCCACCATTGTTTCAAGAGCACGTTTGATATTTATAGGTATCTCATGCTAATAAGAAAATACAGCTCGTCCAGAGTCCTGTTCTAAGGTATTCTAAATCCATTTCCAGGAAATTGTTATAGTATTAAAGACAAGGAAAACAGGCTCTGGAAACACCTTCTTTTTTTCGGAAATTAAAAATGTTTTTTAAGACTGTTTTCTCGACGGTCATTATTTAATGAGTAACGGTCAGAAAGAAGACTTTTGCTGAAAAGAATCATCATATAAAGGACTATGTACACCCCACTGAACCTCATACGTTTTAATAACGCCATACTGAATCATCAAGTACCTTACTCAAGGCGGGTTTCAAATTGGAATCGGCTACCAGCTCTTCGGAGCTCTCTCAAGCGGATAGGACCTCCAATTCTTTAAAAAGCGCAGCGCAAATGCCCTGCCTGTGAAAAAACTGTATTCCGATTATCAACACAACACAATTAACTTTCGCCGCTTCTAAGCCATTACATCACGTCTTGGCAACAAAGCAATTACCAACAAAGCAATATCTACAACAGGATACAAATATGAAAACGTAGTTGAAGTGTTATCGGGCTCGCGGATCATTCCGGCGGCACTTGGCAACAGCGGTTACATAAATTAGTGGAAAAATACAAGAAAAAAAAGTACAATGCGATTCGCTCGCATGACAACCGACGCACAAAGCATCGGGGGCCGGTGCAAGTTACAAGATTTGTTTCGTTGCGTTCTAATAGAACATGCGAGAAAAGAGCCTAAATTTTGTGATGGTTCCATCTAGTCGCTTTTTTTAATCGATCATTTGTTGTTAATATGTAAAGAGTATATAAGTTAATGTTAATCATCCGAAATCCCCACGGAGTACGGTTGTGATGGGAATTTAACTGAATGGAAACAACCACACTCCCCTCTTACTCTGACGTTCTTATAATGTGACTAGGGACAACAAAATATATGAAGAATGTACTGAATAGAACTTGACTGGATTAATTGTAAAAGCTGAAACGCGAGCTGCTCAACACTTGCCCTTGCATCATTAAAGCGAATGCAATATTTCGCGATGTTTGTTAACAATCGGTGTAATTTCGCACCAATTATAATTATAATTGCAAATGGCTAACAATTCCAGCCATTGATCGCTATTAACGCAGCCATGGTCACTTCAGCGAAATATATTATCTACTTTTTGTAATCACTCTTTAATTACTCTCATTTGAATTGCTCCGCGATGAAAGCATTGCCAATGTCACGACTAAGATATTTTAAGTTATCTTAATCTTCGTCACGTCTGAATATATAACTTCAGAAAGTAAAATGCGATCTCAAAAATTGCCAACTTTTCAATGAAATGGCAGCATCTGCGCCCATTCATAGACAGCTGATCGGCGTTCACCTGCCCAATTATATCTTACTATGTTATATTTGTAGCGGAACGAATGTCCACCTTTGAATTAAAAATAAAATTATGAATGAATAGATATACAAGATAATAAACATCATGTTAATTAATATGTTAATTAATTTCAACCCCTGTTAAGTTGCTATCTAAAGATGAAGTGAGTAACTTTCGTTTGGATATTAATTTTAATTAAGTATTCATGTACTTGATTCATACAGTTTTCTTAAAAAATAAGCTTGTTAGGAGAGGAAATCTAATAATAACCTTGCTAAAAAATCCTTAAGAACATTGATGTCACTGTTTCTTAGATGCTGCAGCAGAGACGATGCCTTTTTCTGCATTATGGCTTAATAATGCTAAGCTATGCTTTTAAAAAGAAAGTACTGGTATTCTGTTAGACGAACAGTGGGAACATACATAGAAATAACTAACTGTATCACAATTCTTTTGGAAAAAATTGAGCAGTACACTTATGAACGTTAAAAAAATGCTAAATGATAATTGAGTTTTTTATAAATGATACTACAAAACATAATGTACCAAATAGCGGAAAGTATCTTCAGTTATTATAAAATGTTTTTTAATTAAAGCTTTACTTTATCATCAAAGAGCAGTAGTACATGTTAAGACAAATCACTTCATGAATTTTACATTGGCCTCGCTCATAAAATATATTACCGTATGGGATTTTCAGCGGTGCGTTAAATAAAATATAAATTAA
This sequence comes from Pontia daplidice, assembly GCA_963693355.1. Classification (NCBI taxonomy): domain Eukaryota; kingdom Metazoa; phylum Arthropoda; class Insecta; order Lepidoptera; family Pieridae; genus Pontia; species Pontia daplidice. The sequence goes on along the minus strand of CAVNZL010000010.1, from coordinate 57,790 downwards.
AACACTGTTTTAATCTGTATGAATATACTTAGTTCCGCATTTCGATTCTGTGATTTGGGAGTAATTAAATACTATGAATCAAATCGTTTTATATTATATTTTTTATACGTTATTCTAATGACTGGTCATTGAAGGTCGTGCAAGGTGTTCTTTATCCACAAATAAGCAGCTGGAACAGTGATTTCATCAAATATATTTAACAATAATAAAATATATTTAGTGTCAAGGATAAGTCTGATTTGCGAGTACGATGTAACAAAATTATAAAATATGCAAAAGAATAAATTACTATTCAATACAATGAAAGCTTTACATAATTGAAAAAATGAGTCATAAATAAAATATATAATAATAAATGAGGTGTGTGAGAGCGTTGATGACTCACGTCATGTAGCAAACCTCACAAAAAATTGAAATAATGCTCATATTTATTTAACCCAATTAATAAGTTAATGACGATAATTGTTAGAAAAACAAGCTGCAACAACAACTTAGCAATGAAGATTTATTAAATTATTCTGCATTAATTATAGATTAAAAACAATTGTGTCATTTTGCATTGAACGTGTATTTCTTGTACATTCTTGTAGGACACACCCACTTTATATCCGTTGTGACGTTCGCTTGTTTGTTTCTCAGATAGATGCATTATCTTATTTTTACAGTTCATATTTAAGCGTAACTCTTCCCGTCAAGTATATTGTAACTGCAATTCATTGTAAGCAACAAATTATTTAAACTAGCGTACCACTATTAATTGGACCTCATAAGTTTTTCCGTTGTGAAATTTATATAATTATGAGGCAGCAATCGTCGCATTGTAAAGCTGCTTGGGAGTATTAATTTGGCCATTATCAAGGAAGGAATAATTCACGCAGGAGCTATGAAATATCGTCCGAGGCTCACGCAAACAAGATGTGACGTTTAATTACTCGCCGGAAATGATTCCGCTTATCAACGAGTGCTGTGCGCACTCAGTTTGGCCAACACTGTGCAACGTTATGGTTAGTGCCGGGCGGCACGCAACATGTTTTTAACACCACTTCCGCACTCGAAATACCTTTCCTCTGTCCCCCCTTTTGTTCAATAAGTTTTATGCGCCACGCTGACTAATTACGTGAATTAGGTGTGATTACAACAATCATTATCATATCATATAAATAAAAACGCCTTTGTTACTGTTTTATTGTTCTGTTTATCATTTTTACGTTGCCTCGTTTACGATAATTTGTTTTTTTTTATGTTAACGGTTCTGCGTGGTCGATTTTAATAAAAAACACGGTATCACTATTGTTGTGTACACCTTTTCTATGAATACATGATGATTTCGGGCGCATCGCGCGCTAAAAGTGTGTAGCATTTGGCGAGGAAATCGTATTTCACCGTACATTAGTGGTGATTGGATGAGGCCCCGCAAACTCACTTGCCATAACGATGTTTACTTGTTTGCTTCGATCCCTCGCCTCACCTGCTTATTTCGTTTCTGCCACATCCTTGTTCAATTTATTGTCCTGCCTTCCCTGCTCCTCGTATGAAATGTATGTCAATGCCGCACAAGAAGCTATTCCAATCAGAATATATTTGTTATGTTTCGGAATTTTCGGTGAAAACCGGCGTCATATGAGTAGTAGGCTTATCCTATTGTTCTCGCGTTTAGTGTGGTAGGCAAAACTTTTGGTGACCCCCCGTAATTTAAGTATGAAGAAGGAGTCTAAATAGACACTACGCCTTGCCCATCACCAATTGTCAGCGATAGAATGTAAACATTAGGTAAAAGTCCTGCTTGTGTAAAGCTAACTTTGGGACATAACATAAAGAGAATGCCAAACAAAAAATAACGTAATGCGTTCATAATAGTACGTCATCGATAATATGGAAGCGAAATGGGCCATTGGCAGGGATTATGTACCTTTGGCACGAAGGTAAAATTGCTATATTTAAACTTCATCGTCTGTATTTTATCGGTCTTTATGTGCTGAAGTGACATTATGGCCTCTATTGATGAGGATAAATGATAACTTACGACAAATTTTGGTTCCAAACCGCAAGGATTATGATTGCAGTTGTTCTCCGCTGGATTTTTATATCTTTATTAAATAAATATGAATTAATGATGTTTTCTTTAAATACAAGCTGGTTGAAAAGTATTAGCCATGTATGTTCCTTCCTTCTTACTTTCTTTTTGTGTGTACTTTTGTGTCTTAGACACGAAAACAAAGATACATTATATGTGGTACCAAAAAAGCGCTCCAGACACCATACATATATTAAGCCGTCTCTACATTATACGCAGTAAATACTTTATAATGGTTGACGATGCCTGAATCTGGTCAGTGTTGTTTTTCAGCCTGTCCTCTCATTGCGCCATTTGTCACAGGAAGCGGATGTGACGGGGGCGGGAGTGGGCAGCCATCTTTGTTATAATCGAACCTCCTTTATAGATTACGGTCATAACCGAGATATATAGAGATATTTTTCGGGGCCCGAGATTTTGATCGGATGTACCTTTATTACAGGGAATGAAATATATTTATTGCTTTGTGGATCATTTTGCACAAGTTGTGACTGCTTCCTACATACATTAATCCTTCAACAGTGTAATTTGTAAATTTAGTACAAGTTATACTATTCAAACGCTCATCAATTTCGTCCTAGTTATGAAAAGGAAAACAAAGTTGAAATGAGGTAACAAAGTAGAACCGTCAATGATAACAATCAAAGGCTTCCAATTAATTCAAAGGAGATAATTACGCCTCATTTGAATATATATTGAGGCTTGTTTTCACATAAATTGCGTGAAAATAATGGCTTTTAAATATAAATAGTTCTTTCTTAATGAAATAATTGGCTCGCTGAGTGCTCATTTACTTGATACATTGTTATTGCTGCTCCTGAAAGAGATTTGCATTGAAGGTGCATTGCACTTGCATTGTTTGCGGGAACTTCTGGAAAATAGTGTTTTTTCAATAAACTCGAGTTATTGCGAGGAACACCGGCTTTTATCATCAGTCTTTCGCCTAGTTGGCACAATGCTCGCCATGCCGGATTGCCAAACAGAGGGTCCTGGGTTCAAATGATCTTAGGATCAACATTTGTTGAGCGTATCAGTTGGCTGTTGTATGGGTATATGTTAGCAAAACATGAGCCATTTATAGCTTACCTTGCGGCTAACCACCCGTTTATGCTGTGTTCCGATATTTATAGTTGTTTCATATATTAATTTACGGCTATAAATTCAGGCTCTTTCTTTGTTCATACAACATTATACGCTAAAGTTCACAAATACATAAAGTGCCCCTCTTTATAGCGATGTTTACTTCGAAATACAAAACAAATAAATTATGTACTGGTAAGTTAAGAGATGTCTTGCCGGGAAAAACTTACCTGCGACGTAATCAGTGGGGCGACACGCTGACCGGAATTGATTTATTTGCGACGAAAAAAGCCTTATTCGGGATGCCCGAGGAGATACGCTAGCATTTACCACGGAAGATGTTTTCTTTGTATTCGTAATTTTATTTGCGATGCATTAGTAAATGTACACAGAAGATTAAGAATTAGAAACACAGTGTTAGAACACTGCATTTTGCATTAATATTTGGATACGAAAGTCGAACTCGAAATATTTCAGTACGCCACACGTGGCTCGGGGCAGAATTTATTTTTACCCCTGTGCACCTCGTGAAAACACATGCAGGCTGCGTGCTCATGTTTTAAGTAATAATTGAAGGAAACATCAGTACATCCTGACGATCCTGATGATTATCTGTAAAAACGATCGTAATTTTAAATAAAATGTATTATTCTATCAATTTCCTTTAATACGCTATTTAGGTGATGTAATACTAACATACTGGCATACCACAGACAATAAAAGTGCGTCCTGATAGCTTTGACAGATTGACATAAAGCGTGGGGTGGAGCTGCATACCTAGTGGTTGGAATAATAACAGCAATATTTAATAAATATTTGATTTGTACAATGTTACTATGATATATATTTAAGTAAATAATATACAGTAAATGTAAATATTGTATTATGGGTCGATGAATTCGTCTGTTCTCTAGGATCTCGGGACGAAGCACTCACTACTCGTATTTACACAAAGATCCGGCATTTGATGTTATTTTTATCTGTTTGTATATTCAGACAGCGCGGAGCATAACATTCAAATTAATAAAATATAATACGCGTATAAAGGTTTCAATGGACAAGATTAAGTGCACCCGAGTGAAACTTTATTCACAATAAAAAGGGACGTCTTTGTGCTTGCTATATAAGCTATTATCATAAATGTATGTTATATTGTAGATATATGTAATATCTCGGATGAACGAAGTTACTTTCCCTGTTTCGACAGGTTTAATATTAAAAATAAGTATTTAAATCATAGAGCATTAAAGCTTTGGCTCCTGTACGTGCTTATAATGTCCTCATTTAATAGATGCTTTTGGGATAAAGAGATTTCGTATAATGCGGCATGAGTTGAGAGAAATTAGTTCGCATGTCGCAAGCGCGCATTGGCGACGATTCAAAATGTACTTTACGATTGTACACATGACTATTATTTTTGATATTAGGCCCCGTTTTCGCCACACGTGGCTACCACTTTGTTTTCTGGCTGAATTTCTACACGTGCTCAAAGTGAAGCAAATATTACATTTACTTATTATATAAAGTTCTGCAGGAAGACTTGCCTATTCATAAACAAATAGAGTAAACATTTTTGTCAACAACTAAAGTAGTAGTCTTTGGAAATTTTTATTGTTATTTCTGGCCAACAAATAGCCACGTTACAATTAATTTAATTTCAGCTTATACTAAATTAGTCACTTGGAGGTGAAAATTTAATTGGAAATAATGCTCTCATTATATAAGAGTTATATCGGAAAATTTGGCACCCCTCGTCAAACGCACAGCCTTCTAGAACTGACAAGGTTTAAGCTCCGGAGTGAACAATTTACTAAATGTATTGACTTAAACTGAGTTGTCGTTTTCAGATATTCCATTATTTATTTACTCACTCATAAACGATGAAAAATAATATAAATTATATATCGGGACATCTTTCACATTAAAGCACATAGCTTGTGTTGTGTTATATATACTCTTACATAGTTATATATAATATATAGTTTATACAAAAAGGGAACTTTACTCTCATTTGTGCAAAGTAATTAGCGTGAATTAGTAAAGCCGTAGATTGATTATGATTAATGCGTACCCATATCCAAAGGGTTGTAATAAGCCCCCATGTTTAACCGAAAACACATGTATCGCAAATTAATTTACCATTAACAGTTAATAAACTGTTGCGTTGTGTTGTGCGTTAAAAATAGTTGTTATGAGCGCGTGTGGAGTGAAGAGAAACAGCGTGTTGGCGAACGTCCAACGGTCGCTCCTTTTAACAAAAAAAGGCCTCGAAACATCACTTCATTACACTGGTTTGTCTACGCTGATGCTTTAAAGATACTTAAAGCGTAAATTAATAACATAAACTAAAATAAGCGACCATTTCGCCAACATTTGTAGCGGAGAAACGAAATGCTTATAAGTAAAACTTTCATGTAGGTAGGTATTTTTTCTAAATTTGACACAATTTGATAAAAAAATCAATTTTCGATATCTTAGGAAATACCAAATTTTCAAATTTTACAACAAAACATGGATGTATGTCAGTTTGTTTTGTATTCGCTATTGAATCAACACGAGTGAACCCAAAAACTGAACAGTTAGTACGAAATAAAATACTATGAAGATAATTTAAATACGTAGTTTTGATTTTTTATATTCGTAAATTGATGACAATTACAACAAAGTAATGATTGATTGTAATGAATAACCCTTGATTGTCATTAAATTTATATATTTTTTTCTTATTTATTATAAAAAGATATACTATAATGATTTTCGTGGCTCCCTTAATCTCTGACCAGAATGCTAAACCACGGCTAAAGCGTGAAGCGCGTACAGTTTCAGACTACTATTGCTTGATAATGGCTTAAATAATAAATGAAAAATCATGGACTCTATAAGGGATAGACAGTGAAATTTATCATAGATTCTTACTCATTGATTGTATTAAAAAATTGGGTTTGGAAAGGTGTAAAGGTCCCTTCAATTTTTCAAAACTAATCATTTGCATAAAAGTCGACATATGTATTGCTTCACAATACTTATAAGATAATCATTGAAAGTGCACTTTTGTGATGGAAATAGTCTCCTCAACAACCTTACACATCAGCAGCATATGGTTATTTTCTTAAACATTTGAAAAAGCTCCAATTAGCGCGTCCTTGACAGTAGCCGTAGTGAAGTAACTGAAATACTTACGAAATAGATGCCAAGAATGTGCCATTTTTCATAAAGCTCTTCATTGTAACATTCAAGAAATAATTAATTTCATGTGTACAAATTCGATTTCCTCAAGGAATAAAACGTAACAAATAAAATATTTAAATTTTATATTTTTATTTGCACTATTAGTTACTAAGAATATTCGTAACAAAATGTTAAAACATGAAACCTATACTCAAGTCTGCCTGTCTGCCTTCCTGCCTATAAGAAAAGCATAAGACAAAGAATTTTTTCAATATGAATTCATTATCCTCCGTAGAAAACTGAAGTGCACTCGATTGCACTAAAATCGTCCAGATTTTGACACAACAGTTGTGATGCTAGCGTCAAATGGCATCAAAATAAGCGTCTAAATCTAAAGCGTTCTTTGGCAACAACAACGATATCAAAATATTTTCACTTATGACAGGTGAAAACAAAAAATTGGCGAATGTTGGTACATCTGTACTTATTAATAGATTTCGTCACTTTTAATTATATGAGTACTAAATTGAGGTGCGCATGTCAAACTTCCCGCCGCGTGGCGGCGAATAGTGACAGCTGACGTCAGGGCACGGAATTTGCTCCTTGGCGCATTTTGACAACTGAGCTCTTTTGCGCTCCATAGACAAATGAACGAGATACTATAATGAAATCGATTAAAATATTCAATTACTTCTCAACTTAACGGAGAAAGTACTGAACTATAACTTCTGTTAAAAAGGACAAAAATATCTATCAACATAGCATATGAACAAAATCAATATTCTGTGTACACAATACTACTTAGTGAAACAATATTTAATAATTGCAATTATTTTAAAGTTTAAATGATTCGTGAAATCTGAATAATATTCAATGCTTGTTGGAACGCCCATGTCTTTATTTTAAAATATATGGAATCGTCGAAAGAATCATAAAACCCAAGCCCTTTGTGAAGATTACAGTAAAAGAAATGAGATAAATTTATATTAACGTTGACTGTGAATCGTACCTTATTAAGGCAATAATAACTATGAAGACTACATTTAAAGACAAACCAATATCAATTTACTTTTACTTCTAAGCAAATTTCAACATTAACTTAAAAGAAAATAAAACTTTAATTTGACATTTTCCAATCACTGAGGTAATTGATTAAACAAATTAACTTCAACACCGTTTAAATAATGCTCTTACATGTGATAACTCAGGCGTTCATTTCTTACGAGGTAATGCTTTTTACGAGGCAAATTATTATAAAGGTGCACGTAGGATATCGGAGCTACGGGTTTTGCATTATAATACTACTAGTGTAGGACCAAGGTACATTTATTTAGGAGCCTTCAATACATGCACTAAAAGTCCCGGCAATTGCGAGTCGGACGCACTAGCGCACGTTAATCGGAAAAAATGAGCAGAAAATCACTTTAGTTGAACGACCATTGGTTTAACAATGGATAAGAGAAGTCTTAGGTGTCACATTGCCGACAATATTACACACTTTTAAAATAGTAAAAAATTTAGCAGATTTGATACCCCGGTGAGTTAATAAAAAAACCATTTGTAATGTTTTCTTAAATACAGATATATTAATATTTTTATATGTAATAATGAAACATTTATATTATAGATTCAGATTATAAAGTACAATTTATTTATTCAGATGTTACCTTAAATAAAAATTGAATGCAGTTTATTATACCAATTATAGCTTTTTATTTCTGTTGTATCTCAACTAAGGAAAATGCGCTTTATTTCTGTAATATGCATATTTATTGTGCTGAATGTAAATTAAATATAATTTGACCTTTACTGTTTTGGAACCAGGTTTAACTGCTAGGTGTTATTGCAACTGGACTCACGTACAAAAGTAGTATTGCAATCCATCATACTAGAAACAAGGATAGAATATTAAAGAGTTTAGCTTCGAAAGTAGTGCTAATGCAGTCAGGGCAAGGAACTGCGCACGTGAATAAAACTGCAGACTGAACTGGATAAAACCGGAGTTTTTAACCGGTATATCGTAAAATCAGATTGCATTTGCCATTCAGTCAAACAGAATCAGTGCCAAGTTTTAGAAATTATTCTTGCTACATATGTTCCGTTTTTGTACAATCAAACCCAATGTAATAATATAAGATCGACGTTTTACTTAAGATACACAATAAAATGTCGTCGCGAGGTCGAAGCCTGAAGAAGGATATTTTATTATAAAAAAAGGTCTGCCAACCACGGCCTCCTTACAGAGCTATATTAACAGTTGTATATTATTTGTAAAAACTCAATTTACAACTATTTTGCCTCGTTTGTGTACTCTGTGATTTCATTAATATTATTACAAGTTATATGTCTTGTAAGTTCTTTAACGATTTCATTTAATTGTTTGAGAAAATATAGTACCTGTTTTTAGTCGAAGTTGAAAATAAACTGGACAAAATGTATGTATAGAACAGTATGGTAGTTTTATAAATATTGCTTACTGCTGCCTTGTTTAAAGTGTTTGTATCTTGACTACTGAATAGTTGGTTGCATTAACGTGTACGTAATGCCGAGTTCCGTATAGACTTATCCAAGATTTACGTAACATTCTACGTTTTTACGTCTACCGACACATCTTGACATGAGATATCTTGTATTCTTGTAATTTTACTACTTGCTTATAGGTTTAATTAATGATGGCAATATAATCTAAGAACGTTTAAAACTTAACCGTATCACAAGTTTTCGAAGAAATAAAACACGATGAAGAATATATTGAAATGGAGCCAAAACTTAACGACTTACCAAGTGCTTTCTCAGTTAACGTAAAGGCCGTGCCACACTCAATTAGCTTAGATAGAAAACGCAAAAATATATTGGTTATGTAGCGTTTATTTCTTTACATTGTTAGAGAATAAATCAACTTTGGCTCAAGACTTGATAATTGTATTCTATTAATTGTAAAAGTTGACAATTTGATTATTACTTTGGCCCGCTTTAATTTTATATCGTTTTCAAGCTTGCTATCAGCAATCAAAAAAAGTTATGATTATTAATATCTTATAAGAATAATAAACGATTCATAAATATATAAACGAGATAAATAAGGGAATGGAGCCTGTAAAAGCTCAAAAACTTAGCTTTCTCATAGCTTCACCGAGGCTGGTAAAATCTGTTCAAGCGTTCCTTCGGTTTCAATGGAAGTCATTCTTTAAAGAAAGGAAAGTTTATTGATGAGCCTCGCGTCGTCAAATATAGGGGTGTACGAAGCAAAGGGACTCTAGTGATAGATTACAAGCAAATAATCCCTGCTAGGGTTGCCAGATTTTCTTCTTCTCTCTCGCAACAGTATTTAAGTATGAAGTTTAAGGGCGTACTGCTGATAATAGCAAGAAACTGTAAATTTTTTTTACATTGTATATTAGTTGAACATCTAAACTAATAGCAGTGATATATAGCTGTACTAAATTATGTACAGACAGAAATAAGATTATTATTAATATTATAAAATGTAATCTAGTTTTAGTTAATGAGTCAAAGAACTTGGTTAATCAAGTTATAAGGCCAGTTTTGGTCATTGGTACATTAAATTGTATGAATATAGGCAAAAATGTAAGTAATTTATAATAACTCCATACATAATCTAGTTCTAAATCCGGTATATCATATGCGTGAGAAAACTGTTTTGTAATGTGGAACTGCAAAGAAATTCATACTTTTTATATTTTTAATTAATAAACGCACACGCAACATATATTTATAAGGACTAATTAATAATCGTCATCGAAAAATTATTTATAATAAAAAGGTTTTATAATTAAAATCGTTTAAAGAAATTAAAATTTCTAGTCTTGATTTCAGAAGCAATCGGAGGATATCAATTCAAAATTTAATTGTTCAACAGCAAAGAGGATCCATTAGCAACCATTCTGTAATATTAGAGTTAAAGTAAGGTTGTGGCATCCTTGTTTCATCACGACATCGTTGACTGAACGGGTTCCGTAGATAAATAAGTCACGTTAAGCTTCTTAACGAGCAAATTGTGCCTTTGAGTAAATCTTCACTCTGAAACACAATAAGAGAAGCACTCATAATATGCAACCTTCTTCATCAAATAGAGAGATTACCTGACCCGATGATGTAGCCACCCTCGAGGAATGTCAATAAAAATATTTGTCAAATTCGCATTAACAGTTCCTGAGATTTGCGCGTCCCACCAAAACATTCCTTTTATTTCGGACTAAAACTAAAACTAAACAGACGTTTGACCTCAAGAGGGGTGCGGCCAAAATCAGCCTTTTCAAAAATATGATTATATGTTTCAACTGTGTGACCATATGATCTGCGAGAGCAGTCACAATTAGATAGATAATAGTTAGTTTTTGCACTCGCACTCAAATTTCTTTGTTTACATGGAGCCGATATCGATATATTTAAAGTAGGCTTCCTCGAATTGGAGTCGCGGCATTTGTAATTATAATAGTGAGGTGTCACGCGTCACGTGGTCTCACATTGGAGCCGGCATGTGCCGACTTAAGCAACTGCATAATTTTACACCATGCATACATAATGGACTTTCTTTGCCTGTTTATCTATCTCTATCTCCAGGTAACTCCTAAAAATGTTAACCGATTATTTTTTAACATCTCCAACTTTCGACAAAGCAACCAAGTAAAATATTGTGTTATAAAAACAATAGAAAAGTTGCGCGTGCAAAATGGGAATGTTTCCAGAGGCTAAAAATAAATCAATCCTCCCTTTATTTGGTACGATTCAATATAAATAAGGCTTCAAAGGAATCTTTGAACGTCACACGTACCTCCCTTCGCTAAGTAATGAAGTAAAACCTTTCAACATTACTTTACGACAAAAGGAAAATTTCATCATATTTAAACTGGCTCGATCTTTGTCGAATCGCAAACAGTTATTCTTGAGTTGTATTTTTGTAACAATATTATGGCTTTCAGTTATTATAAACAGATATATATAATATAAGAATACAAAATACTGAGCTCAGAAGGACATGTAGTTAGATCGAGTAGGGATTAGTGTCCCCAATTCCTGTGATTACGTGAAGAGGGCGTGGTCATATAAACTGCAGATCTCGTTAAATGCACGCTCAGCGGTGATTCAGAGTGGCAGACATTTTTAATTTCACATATGAGATTTGTACAAAGCATAATATATATGAAATAATATAAATATGCCATACAAATCATATAAGGGTATATAATATTGTTAGAGTATCTCGTTGTAGGATGACTTTGGTAACCAGCTCTTTCGGATATCCTGCGAATGACCACAACCCGCAGAGTTACCACGAAATCCTGACACCGTCTTGCTTTTCTGAAAAGGTGACTGTTATATTGGAATAATCTTATATAGCTAACGGATAAGTGTTAATCAAAAATTGTAAAATATTTTGTATATAATTCTTACAATTAAAGAAAGTCAAACGTACACAGGTAAGTAAGATCTTATTAAATTGTATCCGATGTGCAGTGCATCTTTCATGCTGCCGTTATCATTCCACCATTAAACTTGCAAAAATACCGCATAAAACAGAGATCGTGCAATTTATGTGAGAAAAATAAATAATGGCTGCAGTAAAATAGTTAGTTCCATTTGAAAACAATAACATTTTTCTTATCATGTACTGAATGTGTTTAACTATTCTGTTTACGTGATACACAACAGACGAAATTAGTCCTTTGCTGGTTTGGAATAGGGGTGCTTTTAGGGTGCAAACGGCCGTGTCGATAACGATTATGCTTAAAACGTGAGTCCATGACCAACCTCAACCTTATCAAGACACGCTGCAAATTTCAATTTTAACTCACATGATTGCAGCATGATTCCAAATCATTGTCGCAGGTCGCGGTATGAAAATTTTCATTTCAAATAATCATTTCCATGTCATTAGGGCTCATATATAACAAAACAAGTACATATAATATGGACTGAAAGGATATAAATATATATGACAACTTTATATGCCGCAATCGCGTTTGAAACGAATTTGATCATACGTGATACAGCTGCCTTTTGCTGCTATATTTCATTATTTAATGGTATATTAATAAATTTATCTTAAAATGTAGTTAAAATATAACGCTTATAAAAGCGTAATTATACCAGCAGTTTTGAGCAACGCCTAGGTGACTGGTAGTACCTAGGCGTACTTAATACATAATTGTACAAAGCACAATTTGCAGAATCATTACTGTATATTGCAAAATATCATGGATCTCCATCGGAAACACCGCTGGGTTTCTTATTTTTCATCCAGCATGTTGTCCTAAGCGTATAAGACATCGAGTACATATCTCATGTTATTTGTCATTAGTATTACCTATTTGTCTTTTATCATTGACAGTTGACAGCTGACAATTGTCAAACTCAATTTTTGCATGTCAGTTGAAAAAAGGCGTGATGAAATTCACAACGCTGATTATTACCGCATTTATTTATAATATCAGAGGAAAATACATTCAGAAGTGATTTTAGTTGTTTGCCATTTCTTTCCCGTATGCCGTCAGGGAAGCAAACTAGCGAATTATCGTGAGAAGGGTGATTCAATTATACAGCTTCCCGTATCTCTAGGCCCACACAACAATATGTAAATTTTTAATGTGTAGTCAAATTTAATTCAATAATCAAGTTTAGTTTCTTACATACATTTGAGTTCTAGTTATTAAGAGACAAATAACCACAAAAGTATCATGGTCAACTAATATAGGTGTGTGCACATTACGTTTGTCAGTTTTTATCGTTGTCGTGAATACGAAAATTTTATCATTTCAGTACTATATATCAAAATAATATACGAGTCGGTTACCACATAACTCTAGATATAGTTAATTTATTACGTTGAATTAATTTAAAACTCGATCGTAAACGATCGACTTGATAAACGGAGGCTGGCGGTGTGGTCTTGCTACTGGAATATGTAGAGCCCTTTAAATATTAAGCTTTAGTAACCTAAAATATTGTAAGAAATTAATGACTTTGAATATGATCTTATTAACTCATTGTATCCACGAACCCAAAAGTCGTTTACATTTGATCAGACTTACAAATTTAAGAATCAAAATTCAACACATAGTTTGTTTGTTTGTAACGTTCGTTCGCTTCGTTTAACATCAAACTAATCTGCATCTCTTCCAAGTACATAAAAAGGAGTTGAACTACATGCAAGTATCTGAAAAGCGGCATACTAAAGCATTTTATTAATTAAATCTCTAGAAAAAGAAATCTAAGCCATTACGAGAACATTTCTATGCCATTTAAGAAGTCCGTCCTAGATGGTAATGCATCTAGCATTCACTATAATACTGCGACTGGTTTTTGTGCAGTACATACTGCTACATAACCTAGAAATTGACGTTTCTTTGAAACGCTACCACGGTCCCACTTGCCAAGACTATCGCTGCAAGTGTCGCATCGCCTTCGATACATTACAAATGTTCTTGTTGCTATGTCCTCTAATTGGCTGACTTCTAACCCCACCGGTATTAATCATTGGAGTCTGTGGCAGAAAAATTACATTAATATACTTAGTACAAACATATTGAAATAAAATTTGAATTACTATTAACCAAAAGTTGATTATTAGTCAAATGATGGTGTTAATATAGAAATAATATAATTTTCGGGTCTATGAATGACTTGACGTATAATTATAATTGGCCAGCGATGGATTGCCGGTTATAAATGATGTTGTCATGAAATTAGAACGTGTAACTTGGTAGCGGGGCGGTAGATCTGCCTTCACTTTGGTTGCTAGGCGAAAATTGCAAATGCTGCCGGGAGTGTGAGTGCAGTGGCAGGGGGCTTAGTGAAGCACAGCTTTGTCGATAATTCTCTTCCATTTACGTAACACTTTTGATGCAGCTAAAACCTTTGTAACAGTATTTTGTCGATAACACTTTATATTGAGTAGCAGAGTTCGTAGCAAAAGTAGTTATTCTACATTTTACGTCGTATACGTTTCATAATATAACTTAATTTGTAAAAATTACATCAAACATAACAATACAGCATTTCGCATAACTAATGGTCGCATATTAAATTCACTCTAATCATCATTTCCGAGCAGCGTTGCTCAATCAGTGACGGTGCAACGCACGCTGAATTTCGACAATTTTCGCAAACGTTTCACAACACTATTATTACCACTCACACCGTCGTATTGTTGAATAAAATAGACAACACAAACGTAGTTTTGCACTTTACAATACGGTGTTACATAATTTGAGCTCTAATGCGATGGAATAAAGTTGCAAATATTGCGGTTGCTTTATACAGAGGCTTGTATTACCTATACAGAGTCATCGACCTGTATACGAGCCTACCTCAATGCGAAAAATATGTTACCAAGTGCTGTGTTGCAATTGTATCATCGACGCACCTGTCGCTTTATTTGTTACTTTGATTAGCTGATTCAATAGTCAGCTATTCTCTTTGGGTCGCTTCGATTGGTCCCAAATCCTCGCCTCGCATTTTTGTCAGTCTGTAGTTTGATCTGCGGCCTACACGGAACCACAATGGTTTTAGGCAATTACGGCATTACATAACTCATATTATGTGTTATGTCGTGCTGTTTTGTAAATACTATGAGAGTTTCGTAACACTGACTCATTCGAGTCCAATTTCCGAGTTTTTATTTTTATTTTCTTTTTCCATAGAGAGGCACCTTTTTATTTATAATTAATTGAATCAGGCGTTACTTTGCGGAAGTCCATAGTACAAAATCCCAATAGACCAGTATGAAAGCAGTACTCCACGAAAAACCCACAACCACTCGACGCACGTTTCGCTCCGACACCGGAGCATCATCAGGAGATGTTGCCTCATCGAACGCTATTCGTAGTACTGCTTTCATACTGATCTATTGGGATTTTGTACCTTTTTATTTTATATCAAGCGTACGCAGCAGCGTTAGTGAAATTATATAAAGGGGGGCTTTCCAAAAAAACCAAAAAGTGCGTTAAAAAGCAGGCTATCATTTGTAGAAATCGCAATTCAAAATCACTGTCCATTACTGCACAACGACGGATACGATTTTGGACAATTTTAGTGTCTGTTTGATGGCCCTACATACTGTAGCAGGTCATACAAAAATAATATTATCGTAAAACTTTCTCACTGTGCAAGTCTTCTAATCTAGGACATAAATCATATCCACTATGTGTAAACTTGATTTATTTGACTTGATAAAGCTGTTCGTTTACATTGCTCATTCGCCTGTGACACTGATAGCTTTTCAATATTCAACTAATAATTCGATTTATGTCGAGTTAAATTCAAGGTTTTGGTTGTACTATTCAAGGTGTTCGGCAGTCGCGGTCGGTTTTGTTGTTAAACACTTCTTGAGATATAGCTCTTAATCATATTTACAGCCCTTACTGTACGATGAAATAATCTCAAAAGCCATTAAGAGAAACATTGCTTAGATGTAACGCGAAAGAAATCTTTTTCATGCAATGTACTTACATTGAAACTGTTCGCTGATGTCTTTTGTTCCGCTACAAGTGTAGGCCGCAGATCGGAAAACTACAGACTGACAAAAATGCGAGGCGAGGATTTGGGACCAATCGAAGCGACCCAAAGAGAATAGCTGACTATTGAATCAGCTAATCAAAGTAACAAATAAAGCGACAGGTGCGTCGATGATACAATTGCAACACAGCACTTGGTAACATATTTTTCGCATTGAGGTAGGCTCGTATACAGGTCGATGACTCTGTATAGGTAATACAAGCCTCTGTATAAAGCAACCGCAATATTTGCAACTTTATTCCATCGCATTAGAGCTCAAATTATGTAACACCGTATTGTAAAGTGCAAAACTACGTTTGTGTTGTCTATTTTATTCAACAATACGACGGTGTGAGTGGTAATAATAGTGTTGTGAAACGTTTGCGAAAATTGTCGAAATTCAGCGTGCGTTGCACCGTCACTGATTGAGCAACGCTGCTCGGAAATGATGATTAGAGTGAATTTAATATGCGACCATTAGTTATGCGAAATGCTGTATTATATGTTTGATGTATTTTTTACAAATTAACTTATATTATGAAACGTATACGACGCAAAATGTAGAATAACTACTTTTGCTACAAACTCTGCTACTCAATATAAAGTCTAATCGACAAAATACTGTTACAAAGGTTTTAGCTGCATCAAAAGTGTTACGTAAATGGAAGAGAATTATCGACAAAGCTGTGCTTCACTAAGCCCCCTGCCACTGCACTCACACTCCCGGCAGCATTTGCAATTTTCGCCTAGCAACCAAAGTGAAGGCAGATCTACCGCCCCGCTACCAAGTTACACGTTCTAATTTCATGACAACATCATTTATAACCGGCAATCCATCGCTGGCCAATTATAATTATACGTCAAGTCATTCATAGACCCGAAAATTATATTATTTCTATATTAACACCATCATTTGACTAATAATCAACTTTTGGTTAATAGTAATTCAAATTTTATTTCAATATGTTTGTACTAAGTATATTAATGTAATTTTTCTGCCACAGACTCCAATGATTAATACCGGTGGGGTTAGAAGTCAGCCAATTAGAGGACATAGCAACAAGAATATTTGTAATGTATCGAAGGCGACGCGACACTCGCAGCGACAGACGTGGCAAGTGGGACCGTGGTAGCGTTTCAAAGAAACGTCAATTTCTAGGTTATGTAGCAGTATGTACTGCACAAAAACCAGTCGCAGTATTATAGTGAATGCTAGATGCATTACCATCTAGGACGGACTTCTTAAATGGCATAGAAATGTTCTCGTAATGGCTTAGATTTCTTTTTCTAGAGATTTAATTAATAAAATGCTTTAATATGCCGCTTTTCAGATACTTGCATGTAGTTCAACTCCTTTTTATGTACTTGGAAGAGATACAGATTAGTTTGATGTTAAACGAAGCGAACGAACGTTACAAACAAACAAACTATGTGTTGAATTTTGATTCATAAATTTGAAAGTCTGATCAAATGTAAACGACTTTTGGGTTCGTGGATACAATGAGTTAATAAGATCATATTCAAAGTCATTAATTTCTTACAATATTTTAGGTTACTACAGCTTAATATTTAACGGGCTCTACATATTCCAGTAGCAAGACCACACCGCCAGCCTCCGTTTATCAAGTCTATTTTACGATCGAGTTTTAAATTAATTCAACGTAATAAATTAACTATATCTAGAGTTATGTGGTAACCGACTCGTATATTATTTTGATATATAGTACTGAAATGATAAAATTTTCGTATTCACGACAACGATAAAAACTGACAAACGTAATGTGCACACACCTATATCATTTGACCATGATACTTTGTGGTTTTTTGTCTCTTAATAACTAGAATTCAAATGTATGTAAGAAACTAAACTTGATTATTGAATTAAATTTGACTACACATTAAAAATTTACATATTGTTGTGTGGGCCTAGAGATACGGGAAGCTGTATAATTGAATCACCCTTCTCACGATAATTCGCTAGTTTGCTTCCCTCATGGCATACGGGAAAGAAATGGCAAACAACTAAAATCACTGCTGAATGTATTTTCCTCTGATATTATAAATAAATGCGGGAATAATCAGCGTTGTGAATTTCATCGCGCCTTTTTTCAACTGACATGCAAAAATTGAGCTTGACAATTGTCAGTTGTCAACTGTCAATGATAAAAGACAAATAGGTAATACTGACAAATAACATGAGATATGCACTCGATGTCTTATACGCTTAGGACAACATGCTGGATGAAAAATAAGAAACCCAGCGGTGTTTCCGATGGAGATCCATGATATTTTGCAATATACAGTAATGATTCTGCAAATTGGGCTTCCAGTTTTCTAGGCGTTGCTCAAAACTGCTGGTATAATCACCCTTTTATAAGCGTTATATTTTAACTACATTTTAAGATAAATTTATTAATATACCATTAAATAATGAAATATAGCAGCAAAAGGCAGCTGTATCTCGTATGATCAAATTCGTTTCAAACGCGATTGCGGCATATAAAGTTGTAATTTATATTTATATCCTTTCAGTCCATATTATATGTACTTGTTTTGTTATATATGAGCCCTAATGACATGGAAATGATTATTTGAAATGAAAATTTTCATACCGCGACCTGTGACAATGATTTGGAATCATGCTGCAATCATGTGAGTTAAAATTGAAATTTGCAGCGTGTCTTGATAAGGTTGAGGTTGGTCATGGACTCACGTTTTAAGCATAATCGTTATCGACACGGCCGTTTGCACCCTAAAAGCACCCCTATTCCAAACCAGCAAAGGACTAATTTCGTCTGTTGTGTATCACGTAAACAGAATAGTTAAACACATTCAGTACATGATAAGAAAAATGTTATTGTTTTCAAATGGAACTAACTATTTTACTGCAGCTATTATTTATTTTTCTCACATAAATTGCACGATCTCTGTTTTATGCGGTATTTTTGCAAGTTTAATGGTGGAATGATAACGGCAGCATGAAAGATGCATGATACAATTTAATAAGATCTTACTTACCTGTGTACGTTTGACTTTCTTTAATTGTAAGAATTACATACAAAATATTTTACAATTTTTGATTAACACTTATCCGTTAGCTATATAAGATTATTCCAATACAACAGTCACCTTTTCAGAAAAGCAAGACGGTGTCAGGATTCCGTGGTAACTCTGCGGGTTGTGGTCATTCGCAGGATATCCGAAAGAGCTGGTTACCAAAGTCATCCTACAACGAGATACTCTAACAATATTATATACCCTTATATGATATATGGCATATTTATATTATTTCATATATATTATGCTTTGTACAAATCTCATATGTGAAATTAAAAATGTCTACCACTCTGGATCACCGCTGAGCGTGCATTTAACGAGATCTGCAGTTTATATGACCACGCCCTCTTCACGTAATCACAGGAATTGGGGACACTAATCCCTACTCCATCTAACTACATGTCCTTCTGAGCTCAGTATTTTGGAACCTTTTATATATATCTGGTTATAATAACTGAAAGCCATAATATTGTTACAAAAATACAACTCAAGAATAACTGTTTGCGATTCGACAAAGATCGAGCCAGTTTAAATATGATGAAATTTTCCTTTTGTCGTAAAGTAATGTTGAAAGGTTTTACTTCATTACTTAGCGAAGGGAGGTACGTGTGACGTTCAAAGATTCCTTTGAAGCCTTATTTATATTGAATCGTACCAAATAAAGGGAGGATTGATTTATTTTTAGCCTCTGGAAACATTCCCATTTTGCACGCGCAACTTTTCTATTGTTTTTATAACACAATATTTTACTTGGTTGCTTTGTCGAAAGTTGGATATGTTTAAAAATAATCGGTTAACATTTTCAGGAGTTACCTGGAGATATAGATAGATAAACAGGCAAAGAAAGTCCATTATGTATGCATCGTGTAAAATTATGCAGTTGCTTAAGTCGGCACACGGCTCCAATGTGAGACCACGTGACGCGTGACACCTCACTATTATAATTACAAATGCCGCGACTCCAATTCGAGGAAGCCTACTTTAAATATATCGATAGGCTCCATGTAAACAAAGAAATTTGAGTGCGAGTGCAAAAACTAACTATTATCTATCTAATTGTGACTGCTCTCGCAGATCATATGGTCACACAGTTGAAACATATAATCATATTTCCCATTTTTTTGAAAAGGCTGATTTTGGCCGCACCCCTCTTGCGGTCAAACGTCTCTTTAGTTTTATATAAAAAAGGCTCAATGAAGTCCGAATTAAAAGGAATGTTTTGGTGGGACGCGCAAATCTCAGGAACTGTTAATGCGAATTTGACAAATATTTTTATTGATATTCCTCGAGGGTGGCTACATCATCGGGTCAGGTAATCTCTCTATTTGATGAAGAAGGTTGCATATTATGAGTGCTTCTCTTATTGTGTTTCAGAGTGAAGATTTACTCAAATGCACAATTTGCTCGTTAAGAAGCTTAACGTGACTTATTTATCTACGGAACCCGTTCAGTCAACGATGTCGTGATGAAACAAGGATGCCACAACCTTACTTTAACTCTAATATTACAGAATGGTTGCTAATGGATCCTCTTTGCTGTTGAACAATTAAATTTTGAATTGATATCCTCCGATTGCTTCTGAAATCAAGACTAGAAATTTTAATTTCTTTAAACGATTTTAATTATAAAACTTTTTTATTATAAATAATTTTTCGATAACGATTATTAATTAGTCCTTATAAATATATGTTGCGTGTGCGTTTATTAATTAAAAATATAAAAAGTATGAATTTCTTTGCAGTTCCACATTACAAAACAGTTTTCTCACGCATATGATATACCGGATTTAGAACTAGATTATGTATGGAGTTATTATAAATTACTTAAATTTTTGCCTATATTCATACAATTTAATGTACCAATGACCAAAACTGGCCTTATAACTTGATTAACCAAGTTCTTTGACTCATTAACTAAAACTAGATTACATTTTATAATATTAATAGTAATCTTATTTCTGTCTGTACATAATTTAGTACAGCTATATATCACTGCTATTAGTTTAGATGTTCAACTAATATACAATGTAAAAAAATAGACAGTTTCTTGCTATTATCCGCAGTACGCCCTTAAACGTCATACTTAAATACTGTTGCGAGAGAGAAGAAGAAAATCTTTCAACCCTAGCAGGGATTATTTGCTTGTAATCTATCACTAGAGTCCCTTTGCTTCGTACACCCCTATATTTGACGACGCGAGGCTCATCAATAAACTTTCCTTTCTTTAAAGAATGACTTCCATTGAAACCGAAGGAACGCTTGAACAGATTTTACCAGCCTCGGTGAAGCTATGAGAAAGCTAAGTTTTTGAGCTTTTACAGGCTCCATTCCCTTATTTATCTCGGTTATATATTTATGAATCGTTTATTATTCTTATAAGATATTAATAATCATAACTTTTTTTGATTGCTGATAGCAAGCTTGAAAACGATATGAAATTAAAGCGGGCCAAAGTAATAATCAAATTGTCAACTTTTACAATTAATAGAATACAATTATCAAGTCTTGAGCCAAAGTTTATTTATTCTCTAACAATGTAAAGAAATAAACGCTACATAACCAATATATTTTTGCGTTTTCTATCTAAGCTAATTGAGTGTGGCACGGTCTTTACGTTAACTGAGAAAGCACTTGGTAAGTCGTTAAGTTTTGGCTCCATTTCAATATATTCTTCATCGTGTTTTATTTCTTCGAAAACTTGTGATACGGTTAAGTTTTAAACGTTCTTAGATTATATTGCCATCATTAATTAAACCTATAAGCAAGTAGTAAAATTACAAGAATACAAGATATCTCATGTCAAGATACGTCGGTAGACGTAAAAACGTAGAATGTTACGTAAATCTTGGATAAGTCTATACGGAACTCGGCATTACGTACACGTTAATGCAACCAACTATTCAGTTGTCAAGATACAAACACTTTAAACAAGGCAGCAGTAAGCAATATTTATAAAACTACCATACTGTTCTATACATACATTTTGTCCAGTTTATTTTCAACTTCGATTAAAAACAGGTACTATATTTTCTCAAACAATTAAATGAAATCGTTAAAGAACTTACAAGAAATATAACTTGTAATAATATTAATGAAATCACAGAGTACACAAACGAGGCAAAATAGTTGTAAATTGAGTTTTTACAAATAATATACAACGATTAATATAGCTCTGTAAGGAAGCCGTGGTTGGCAGACCTTTTTTTATAATAAAATATCCTTCTTCAGGCTTCGACCTCGCGACGACATTTTATTGTGTATCTTAAGTAAAACGTCGATCTTATATTATTACATTGGGTTTGATTGTACAAAAACGGAACATATGTAGCAACAATAATTTCTAAAACTTGGCACTGATTCTGTTTGACTGAATGGCAAATGCAATCTGATTTTACGATATACCGGTTAAAAACTCCGGTTTTATCCAGTTCAGTCTGCAGTTTTATTCACGTGCGCAGTTCCTTGCCCTGACTGCATTAGCACTACTTTCGAAGCTAAACTCTTTAATATTCTATCCTTGTTTCTAGTATGATGGATTGCAATACTACTTTTGTACGTGAGTCCAGTTGCAATAACACCTAGCAGTTAAACCTGGTTCCAAAACAGTAAAGGTCAAATTACATTTAATTTACATTCAGCACAATAAATATGCATATTACAGAAATAAAGCGCATTTTCCTTAGTTGAGATACAACAGAAATAAAAAGCTATAATTGGTATAATAAACTGCATTCAATTTTTATTTAAGGTAAAATCTGAATAAATAAATTGTACATTATAATCTGAATCTATAATATAAATGTTTCATTATTACATATAGAAATATTAATATATTTGTATTTAAGAAAACATTACAAATGGTTTTTTTATTAACTCACCGGGGTATCAAATCTGCTAAATTTTTTACTATTTTAAAAGTGTGTAATATTGTCGCCAATGTGACACCTAAGACTACTCTTATCCATTGTTAAACCAATGGTCGTTCAACTAAAGTGATTTTCTGCTCATTTTTCCCGATTAACGTGCGCTAGTGCGTCCGACTCGCAATTGCCGGGCCTTTTAGTGCATCTATTGCAGGCTCCTAAATAAATGTACCTTTTAAAATGGTCCTACACTAGTAGTATTATAATGCAAAACTCGTAGCTCCGATATCCTACGTGTACCTTTTTAATAATTTGCCTCGTAAAAAACATTACAAAGAAATGAACGCCTGAGTTAACATATGTAAGAGCATTATTTAAACGGTGTTGAAGTTAATTTGTTTAATCAATTACCTCAGTGATTGGAAAATGCCAAATTAAAGTTTTATTTTCTTTTAAGTTAATGTTGAAATTTGCTTAGAAGTAAAAGTAAATTACTATTGGTTTGTCTTTAAATGTAGTCTTCATAGTTATTATTGCCTTAATAAGGTACGATTCACAGTCAACGTTAACATAAATTTATCTCATTTCTTTTACTGTAATCTTCACAAAGGGCTTGGGTTTTATGATTCTTTCGACGATTCCATATATTTTAAAATAAAGACATGGGCGTTCCAACAAGCATTGAATATTATTCAGATTTCACGAATCATTTAAACTTTAAAATAATTGCAATTATTAAATATTGTTTCACTAAGTAGCATTGTGTACACAGAATACTGATTTTTGCTATGTTGATGGATATTTTTGTCCTTTTTAACTGAAGTTATAGTTCAGTACTTTCTCCGTTAAGTTGAGAAGTAATCGAATACTTTAATCGATTTCATTTGTCTATGGAGCGCAAAAGAGCTCAGGTGTCAAAATGCGTCAAGGAGCAAATTCCGTGCCCTGACGTCAGCTGTCACTATTCGCCGCCACGTGGCGGGAAGTTTGACATGCGCACCTCAATTTAGTATTCATATAATTAAAAGTGACGAAATCTATTAATAAGTACAGATGTACCAACATTCGCCAATTTTTTGTTTTCACCTGTCATAAGTGAAAATATTTTGATATCGTTGTTGTTGCCAAAGAACGCTTTAGATTTAGACGCTTATTTTGCTGCCATTTGACGCTAGCATCACAACTGTTGTGTCAAAATCTGGACGATTTTAGTGCATTCGAGTGCACTTTAGTTTTCTACGGAGGCGAATGAATTCATATTGAATAAATTCTTCGTCTTATGCTTTTCTTATAGGCAGGAAGGCAGACCGGCAGACTTGAGTATAGGTTTCATGTTTTAACATTTTGTTACGAATATTCTTAGTAACTAATAGTGCAAATAAAAATATAAAATTTAAATATTTTATTTGTTACGTTTTATTCCTTGAGGAAATCGAATTTGCCCACATGAAATTAATTGTTTCTTGAATGTTACAATGAAGAGCTTTATGAAAAATGGCACATTCTTGGCATCTATTTCGTAAGTATTTCAGTTACTTCACTACGGCTACTGTCAAGGACGCGCTATTTGGAGCTCTTTCAAATGTTTAAGAAAATAACCATATGCTGCTGATGTGTAAGGTTGTTGAGGAGACTATTTCCATCACAAAAGTGCACTTTCAATGATTATCTTATAAGTATTGTGAAGCATTACATATGTCGACTTTTATGCAAATGATTAGTTTTGAAAAATTGAAGGGACCTTTACACCTTTCCAAACCCAATTTTTTAATACAATCAATGAGTAAGAATCTATGATAAATTTCACTGTCTATCCCTTATAGAGTCCATGATTTTTCATTTATTATTTAAGCCATTATCAAGCAATAGTAGTCTGAAACTGTACGCGCTTCACGCTTTACTCCGTGGTTTAGCATTCCGGTCAGAGATTAAGGGAGCCACGAAAATCATTATAGTATATCTTTTTATAATAAATAAGAAAAATATATATAAATTTAATGACAATCAAGGGTTATTCATTACAATCAATCATTACTTTGTTGTAATTGTCATCAATTTACGAATATAAAAAATCAAAACTACGTATTTAAATTATCTTCATAGTATTTTATTTCGTACTAACTGTTCAGTTTTTGGGTTCACTCGTGTTGATTCAATAGCGAATACGAAACAAACTGCCATACATCCATGTTTTGTTGTAAAATTTGAAAATTTGGTATATCCTAAGATATCGAAAATTGATTTTTTTATCAAATTGTGTCAAATTTAGAAAAAATACCTACCTACATGAAAGTTTTACTTATAAGCATTTCGTTTCTCCGCTACAAATGTTGGCGAAATGGTCGCTTATTTTAGTTTATGTTATTAATTTACGCTTTAAGTATCTTTAAAGCATCAGCGTAGACAAACCAGTGTAATGAAGTGATGTTTCGAGGCCTTTTTTTGTTAAAAGGAGCGACCGTTGGACGTCCGCCAACACGCTGTTTCTCTTCACTCCACACGCGCTCATAACAACTATTTTTAACGCACAACACAACGCAACAGTTTATTAACTGTTAATGGTAAATTAATTTGCGATACATGTGTTTTCGGTTAAACATGGGGGCTTATTACAACCCTTTGGATATGGGTACGCATTAATCATAATCAATCTACGGCTTTACTAATTCACGCTAATTACTTTGCACAAATGAGAGTAAAGTTCCCTTTTTGTATAAACTATATATTATATATAACTATGTAAGAGTATATATAACACAAGACAAGCTATGTGCTTTAATGTGAAAGATGTCCCGATATATAATTTATATTATTTTTCATCGTTTATGAGTGAGTAAATAAATAATGGAATATCTGAAAACGACAACTCGGTTTAAGTCAATACATTTAGTAAATTGTTCACTCCGGGGCTTAAACCTTGTCAGTTCTAGAAGGCTGTGCGTTTGACGAGGGGTGCCAAATTTTCCGATATAACTCTTATATAATGAGAGCATTATTTCCAATTAAATATTCACCTCCAAGTGACTATTTGTTGGCCAGAAATAAAAATAAAAATTTCCAAAGACTACTACTTTAGTTGTTGACAAAAATGTTTACTCTATTTGTTTATGAATAGGCAAGTCTTCCTGCAGAACTTTATATAATAAGTAAATGTAATGTTTGCTTCACTTTGAGCACGTGTAGAAATTCAGCCAGAAAACAAAGTGGTAGCCACGTGTGGCGAAAACGGGGCCTAATATCAAAAATAATAGTCATGTGTACAATCGTAAAGTACATTTTGAATCGTCGCCAATGCGCGCTTGCGACATGCGAACTAATTTCTCTCAACTCATGCCGCATTATACGAAATCTCTTTATCCCAAAAGCATCTATTAAATGAGGACATTATAAGCACGTACAGGAGCCAAAGCTTTAATGCTCTATGATTTAAATACTTATTTTTAATATTAAACCTGTCGAAACAGGGAAAGTAACTTCGTTCATCCGAGATATTACATATAACATACATTTATGATAATAACTTATATAGCAAGCACAAAGACGTCCCTTTTTATTGTGAATAAAGTTTCACTCGGGTGCACTTAATCTTGTCCATTGAAACCTTTATACGCGTATTATATTTTATTAATTTGAATGTTATGCTCCGCGCTGTCTGAATATACAAACAGATAAAAATAACATCAAATGCCGGATCTTTGTGTAAATACGAGTAGTGAGTGCTTCGTCCCGAGATCCTAGAGAACAGACGAATTCATCGACCCATAATACAATATTTACATTTACTGTATATTATTTACTTAAATATATATCATAGTAACATTGTACAAATCAAATATTTATTAAATATTGCTGTTATTATTCCAACCACTAGGTATGCAGCTCCACCCCACGCTTTATGTCAATCTGTCAAAGCTATCAGGACGCACTTTTATTGTCTGTGGTATGCCAGTATGTTAGTATTACATCGCCTTAATAGCGAATTAAAGGAAATTGATAGAATAATACATTTTATTTAAAATTACGATCGTTTTTACAGATAATCATCAGGATCGTCAGGATGTACTGATGTTTCCTTCAATTATTACTTAAAACATGAGCACGCAGCCTGCATGTGTTTTCACGAGGTACGCAGGGGTAAAAATAAATTCTGCCCCGAGCCACGTGTGGCGTACTGAAATATTTCGAGTTCGACTTTCGTATCCAAATATTAATGCAAAATGCAGTGTTCTAACACTGTGTTTCTAATTCTTAATCTTCTGTGTACATTTACTAATGCATCTCAAATAAAATTACGAATACAAAGAAAACATCTTCCGTGGTAAATGCTAGCGTATCTCCTCGGGCATCCCGAATAAGGCTTTATTCGTCGCAAATAAATCAATTCCGGTCAGCGTGTCGCCCCACTGATTACGTCGCAGGTAAGTTTTTCCCGGCAAGACATCTTAACTTACCAGTACATAATTTATTTGTTTTGTATTTCGAAGTAAACATCGCTATAAAGAGGGGCACTTTATGTATTTGTGAACTTTAGCGTATAATGTAGTATGAATAAAGAAAGAGCCTGAATTTATAGCCGTAAATTAATATATAAAACAACTATAAATATCGGAACACAGCATAAACGGGTGGTTAGCCGCAAGGTAAGCTATAAATGGCTCGTGTTATGCTAACAGATACCCATACAACAGCCAACTGATACGCTCAACAAATGTTGATCCTAAGATCAATTGAACCCAGGACCCTCTGTTTGGCAATCCGGCATGGCGAGCATTGTGCCAACTAGGCGAAAGACTGATGATAAAAGCCGGTGTTCCTCGCAATAACTCGAGTTTATTGAAAAAACACTATTTTTCAGAAGTTCCCGCAAACAATGCAAGTGCAATGCACCTTCAATGCAAATCTCTTTCAAGAGCAGAAATAACAATGTATCAAGTAAATGAGCACTCAGCGAGCCAATTATTTCATTAAGAAAGAACTATTTATATTTAAAAGCCATTATTTTCACGCAATTTATGTGAAAACAAGCCTCAATATATATTCAAATGAGGCGTAATTATCTCCTTTGAATTAATTGGAAGCCTTTGATTGTTATCATTGACGGTTCTACTTTGTTACCTCATTTCAACTTTGTTTTCCTTTTCATAACTAGGACGAAATTGATGAGCCTTTGAATAGTATAACTTGTACTAAATTTACAAATTACACTGTTGAAGGATTAATGTATGTAGGAAGCAGTCACAACTTGTGCAAAATGATCCACAAAGCAATAAATATATTTCATTCCCTGTAATAAAGGTACATCCGATCAAAATCTCGGGCCCCGAAAAATATCTCTATATATCTCGGTTATGACCGTAATCTATAAAGGAGGTTCGATTATAACAAAGATGGCTGCCCACTCCCGCCCCCGTCACATCCGCTTCCTGTGACAAATGGCGCAATGAGAGGACAGGCTGAAAAACAACACTGACCAGATTCAGGCATCGTCAACCATTATAAAGTATTTACTTCGTATAATGTAGAGACGGCTTAATATACGTATGGTGTCTGGAGCGCTTTTTTGTGCCACATATAATGTGCCTTTGTTTTTGTGTCTAAGACACAGAAGTACACACAAAAAGAAAGTAAAAAGGAAGGGACATACATGGCTAATACTTTTCAACCAGCTTGCATTTAAAGAAAACATCATTTATTCATATTTATTTAATAAAGATATAAAAATCCAACGGAGAACAACTGCAATCATAATCCTTGCGGATCGGAACCAAAATTTGTCGTAAGTTATCATTTATCCTCATCAATAGAGGCCATAATGTCACTTCAGCACATAAAGACCGGTAAAATACAGACGATGAAGTTTAAATATAGCAATTTTACCTTCGTGCCAAAGGTACATAATCCCTGCCAATGGCCCATTTCGCTTCCATATTATCGATGACGTACTATTATGAACGCATTACGTTATTTTTTGTTTGGCATTCTCTTTATGTTATGTCCCAAAGTTAGTTTTACACAAGCAGGACTTTTACCTAATGTTTACATTCTATCGCTGACAATTGGTGATGGGCAAGGCGTAGTGTCTATTTAGACTCCTTCTTCATACTAAAATTACGGGGGGTCACCAAAAGTCTTGCCTACCACACTAAACGCGAGAACAAGAGGATAAGCCTACTACTCATATGACGCCGGTTTTCAGCGAAAATTCCGAAGCATAACAAATATATTCTGATTGGAATAGCTTCTTGTGCGGCATTGACATACATTTCATACGAGGAGCAGGGAAGGCAGGACAATAAATTGAACAAGGATGTGGCAGAAACGAAATAAGCAGGTGAGGCGAGGGATCGAAGCAAACAAGTAAACATCGTTATGGCAAGTGAGTTTGCGGGGCCTCATCCAATCACCACTAATGTACGGTGAAATACGATTTCCTCGCCAAATGCTACCCACTTTTAGCGCGCGATGCGCCCGAAATCATCATGTATTCATAGAAAAGGTGTACACAACAATAGTGATACAAAGGTTTTTTATTAAAATCGACCACGCAGAACCGTTAACATAAAAAAAACAAATTACGATACGAGGCAACGTAAAAATGATAAACAGAACAATAAAACAGTAACAAAGGCGTTTTTATTTATATGATATGATAATGATTGTTGTAATCACACCTAATTCACGTAATTAGTCAGCGTGGCGCATAAAACTTATTGAACAAAGGGGGGACAGAGGAAAGGTATTTTGAGTGCGGAAGTGGTGTTAAAAACGTGTAGCGTGCCGCCCGGCACTAACCATAACGTTGCACAGTGTTGGCCAAACTGAGTGCGCACAGCACTCGTTGATAAGCGGAATCATTTCCGGCGAGTAATTAAACGTCACATCTTGTTTGCGTGAGCCTCGGACGATATTTCATAGCTCCTGCGTGAATTATTCCTTCCTTGATAATGGCCAAATTAATACTCCCAAGCAGCTTTACAATGCGACGATTGCTGCCTCATAATTATATAAATTTCACAACGGAAAAACTTATGAGGTCCAATTAATAGTGGTACGCTAGTTTAAATAATTTGTTGCTTACAATGAATTGCAGTTACAATATACTTGACGGGAAGAGTTACGCTTAAATATGAACTGTAAAAATAAGATAATGCATCTATCTGAGAAACAAACAAGCGAACGTCACAACGGATGTAAAGTGGGTGTGTCCTACAAGAATGTACAAGAAATACACGTTCAATGCAAAATGACACAATTGTTTTTAATCTATAATTAATGCAGAATAATTTAATAAATCTTCATTGCTAAGTTGTTGTTGCAGCTTGTTTTTCTAACAATTATCGTCATTAACTTATTAATTGGGTTAAATAAATATGAGCATTATTTCAATTTTTTGTGAGGTTTGCTACATGACGTGAGTCATCAACGCTCTCACACACCTCATTTATTATTATATATTTTATTTATGACTCATTTTTTCAATTATGTAAAGCTTTCATTGTATTGAATAGTAATTTATTCTTTTGCATATTTTATAATTTTGTTACATCGTACTCGCAAATCAGACTTATCCTTGACACTAAATATATTTTATTATTGTTAAATATATTTGATGAAATCACTGTTCCAGCTGCTTATTTGTGGATAAAGAACACCTTGCACGACCTTCAATGACCAGTCATTAGAATAACGTATAAAAAATATAATATAAAACGATTTGATTCATAGTATTTAATTACTCCCAAATCACAGAATCGAAATGCGGAACTAAGTATATTCATACAGATTAAAACAGTGTTTTAATTTATATTTTATTTAACGCACCGCTGAAAATCCCATACGGTAATATATTTTATGAGCGAGGCCAATGTAAAATTCATGAAGTGATTTGTCTTAACATGTACTACTGCTCTTTGATGATAAAGTAAAGCTTTAATTAAAACACATTTTATAATAACTGAAGATACTTTCCGCTATTTGGTACATTATGTTTTGTAGTATCATTTATAAAAAACTCAATTATCATTTAGCATTTTTTTAACGTTCATAAGTGTACTGTTCAATTTTTTCCAAAAGAATTACGATACAGTTAATTATTTCTATGTATGTTCCCACTGTTCGTCTAACGAAATAACAATACTTTCTTTTTAAAAGCATAGCTTAGCATTATTAAGCCATAATGCAGAAAAAGGCATCGTCTCTGCTACAGCATCTAAGAAACAGTGACATCAATGTTCTTAAGGATTTTTTAGCAAGGTTATTATTAGATTTCCTCTCCTAACAAGCTTATTTTTTAAGAAAACTGTATGAATGAAGTACATGAATACTTAATTAAAATTAATATCTAAACGAAAGTTACTCACTTCTTATTTAGATAGCAACTTAACAGGGGTTGAAATTAATTAACATATTAATTAACATGATGTTTATTATCTTGTATATCTATTCATTCATAATTTTATTTTTAATTCAAAGGTGGACATTCGTTCCGCTACAAATATAACATAGTAAAATATAATTGGGCAGGTGAACGCCGATCAGCTGTCTATGAATGGGCGCAGATGCTGCCATTTCATTGAAAAGTTGGCAATTTTTGAGATCGCATTTTACTTTCTGAAGTTACATACCTAGCAATACTAAAAGTCTCAGTTCTGTTATGTTCATAAGCCTACGCCTATGGAAAACTTTTGATTCTTACAATTCCTCTATATTTGGAAAGCGTACAAACATAACTAAACGGAGAATGTTTAAAAAGACGTCTTTACGTCACGCTAATTTGGTTATCAGTTATAAGTATATGATTTTGTTTTTCAATATACAATTCTAGTTTGTCTTTTTAAGGCAACTTATATAAAACTGACTGACTCAATATTACCGCAATAGATTTTTTAGTTTGCCAATAGTTTTCGCTATAAATAAATATTTTCAGTTTCCTTCAGACGTGACGAAGATTAAGATAACTTAAAATATCTTAGTCGTGACATTGGCAATGCTTTCATCGCGGAGCAATTCAAATGAGAGTAATTAAAGAGTGATTACAAAAAGTAGATAATATATTTCGCTGAAGTGACCATGGCTGCGTTAATAGCGATCAATGGCTGGAATTGTTAGCCATTTGCAATTATAATTATAATTGGTGCGAAATTACACCGATTGTTAACAAACATCGCGAAATATTGCATTCGCTTTAATGATGCAAGGGCAAGTGTTGAGCAGCTCGCGTTTCAGCTTTTACAATTAATCCAGTCAAGTTCTATTCAGTACATTCTTCATATATTTTTTTGTCCCTAGCCACATCATAAGAACGTCAGAGTAAGAGCGGAGTGTGGTCGTTAGCATTCAATTGCATTCCCACCATAACCGTACTCCGTGGAGATTTCAGATCATTAACAATAACTTATAAAGTCTTTAAATATTAACCAACATGTAATGGTAGATTGAAAAAAGAGACTAGATGGAACCATCACAAAATATAGGCTCTTTTCTCGCATGTTTTATTAGAAGGCAACGAAACAAATCTTGTAACTTGCACCGGCCCCCGATGCTTTGTGCGTCGGTTGTCATGCGAGCGAATCGCATTGTACTTTTTTTTCTTGTATTTTTCCACTAATTTATGTAACCGCTGTTGCCAAGTGCCGCCGGAATGATCCGCGAGCCCGATAACACTTCAACTACGTTTTCATATTTGTATCCTGTTGTAGATATTGCTTTGTTGGTAATTGCTTTGTTGCCAAGACGTGATGTAATGGCTTAGAAGTGGCGAAAGTTAATTGTGTTGTGTTGATAATCGGAATACAGTTTTTTTACAGGCAGGGCATTTGCGCTGCGCTTTTTAAAGAATTGGAGGTCCTATCCGCTTGAGAGAGCTCCGAAGAGCTGGTAGCCGATTCCAATTTGAAACCCGCCTTGAGTAAGGTACTTGATGATTCAGTATGGCGTTATTAAAACGTATGAGGTTCAGTGGGGTGTACATAGTCCTTTATATGATGATTCTTTTCAGCAAAAGTCTTCTTTCTGACCGTTACTCATTAAATAATGATCGTCGAGAAAACAGTCTTAAAAAACATTTTTAATTTCCGAAAAAAAAAGGTGTTTCCAGAGCCTGTTTTCCTTGTCTTTAATACTATAACAATTTCCTGGAAATGGATTTAGAATACCTTAGAACAGGACTCTGGACGAGCTGTATTTTCTTATTAGCATGAGATACCTATAAATATCAAACGTGCTCTTGAAACAATGGTGGAGTCATAGATTATGGCCATTGTGGTTATATCCATCCCTTTCCCAACAATAAAGCCGCCTATACAACTGTCCCTGTCTGATTTATACCTTCCTGTCGATTGAATGCGTTAGTTAACCAACTGAAGCGGGTTGAATAATGTTTATTGGACTCTTTTAAAAACGGTTTAAATGTGGGCGTGCTTTTTAAGCTCAATCACCCAAAATTGAAATTTCGGTGTTTTTCTTTAGCCATTTTCTCATAGACAAGTCCTGATTCTGTGAAGTGTCGATGCTTAATGCGGTTCTTAGGACGAAATGCCCAATTTACCATAATCAATCCTTCAGTATCTTAGCTTAACCTCTAATATTTGAGTCGTCGCAGTAAACGCGATCATTATACCTCATTATATCCTACTATAGCGTGCTATTCCCGAAGATAATGCAATTATCGTTAAATTTTACGGCTGATTCCTTGGTATTATTGATCATTTAGATGCCATAAAGATATTTTATTTTTATATTAAAAGGGCTTAACCGATAATGGCCTTGCTCACAGCTTATACGATTATTTTGTACTAAAAGATTAAAAGCGTTTGTATCAATTATAAACCCATGAACATTATAAGTCGCTCCCGTATCAGTGTCGGCTTTTTATACGAATTGTAGTTGATAAAAGACTTCTTTGATAGATTGACATCGTTAGAGAAATAACCAACTGTTCTAAATTGGAGCTACTTGTATTTTAATGTAAAAATAGCTCCCATTAACAGTGATGTGGGTCAGTAAAGCCTTACGATCTGGTTTGTATCAGCCGTTAATTGATTGTACGAGATCGGCATTAGCATCGATTCAGATTTGTAAAGGTCAAAGTTATTCATAGAATTATTTATTGCGCAAAGATCACCTTAAAATATTTGAAATATTTTTTTACATGCCTTCAAGAAACGTTACTCTTAATTGGGTGTTTATTAAGTCCATCTACTAATAACAAGTGTATACATATACATATATACATATATATAGATACAAGAAAATATTCTAATGTAATTTACTGAAAACAGATAGGTATTAAATGGACTTATAGAAAACCCGAAGTGAGCAATTGAGTCGTCGTTAATCGATATTAAATAATTTCCCGATCTGATGGGATAATGAGTGAAATACGCTGCCATTATTCTTTTTTAATTGTCAATTAGGAAGCTGTTTACATCGTCAAGTGGGGAATATTTGGAGGGGTTTGTTTAATGGCGACTCAGAATTGATTTCGTTTCGCCAGAAAATTAATTGTACGTAATACATTTATCAATACATTTTAGATAATGCAGCTATGATTGAACCACGTCAGTGGCTACGAAGGCAAGGCTGTCTTACAAAAATTGATAAAAGTATTTACAATATATATAGTAGCAAAATATATATATATAATAATAAATATAGTAGCAGGTTGTCAGCTTCAGAATAGACTCACAAGTTTTCGCCTTAAGAATATTAGTTCAGAATTGAGTAAGCATTCTATGGGTCTACCACATCTAGTGGCATCAGGCCCAAAATCAGGCCGGACGTAATCCGAAAAACAAAAAATTAATTAAATTCGGTAGTAAATGAACACGCGTGAGGTGCGTTAAGTTATCGCAGGTCAGATTGGCCGACTATCGTGTATCTGTTCGCCGGTCATTTGTTACGTGATACAATCTGATGGTATTCTCTTTCCACTGTACTCTATTTTTATTTCTTATTAATCTGTAATATAGATTTATTTGTACAAAGAACCTGGGTGCCTAGTCTTATTAAATTATGAGGACTAGTTACAAATGTACCTGTATATTATAATGTGTTACTATAGCAGTATGTTGCCATGGTTTTTGCGTAATCCTTCCGATACGAACACACACAATATTGTGCGAAAGCTCGATCGCCTCAGGAATATGTTTAAGTAATAAGTTGTTGTATTTAACTGGTGTTGCCGTGACGTGTGGTGCAGTGGAGCTAGTTCCCGGAGATACAGTCGGCTGGCCACTTTCCTCGGCCCTTTGTGTCGGACAACTGGCCCGGCAAATTCAATTTATCCACCATCGCGATGTTATACTCGCTAATTATTCTCTATTCAATTCGATCTTTTAATGATAAACTTGTATGGAAATCGCTCGTGTGTTCAAATGGCATCCCGCGAAAGCGTAACAAAAATACAGGCTTTTTATCTAAGCGAATGTAAAACTGTAGTTTAGATCACGCTCTTTGTGAATAAACAATATATTAATATTTCGTTTTTTAGTGAGTTCAGGTACTGATAGTTTAAACATTGCTTTGTCAACTATGACCATTTCGAAGAGAAACTTCTTTACGCTTGACTTGAGGAGTAAGGTGGCGAACGCGCTATGAGGCGAACGGGAGGGAGAGGATATAAGTAAGAGAAAGCAGTGCCCGCGCACGTTTTCTTTCTCTCTTCCCTTCATAGCTAAATACCATAAAATCACAGTAATTCTATATCCAATAATGAAAATATTAATTTACCAATTATAATGTATATACTGCTTACACACACATATGTATATACTAATTTACTGAGTGTGTGTGTGTATATACAGATGGAGCGAAAGTAGTCGTCGTCAGTAGAATCACTTCAGTCGTGTGGTCATCCACACTCAGTCTTTTATTATTTATTAGCCGCAGTTAAACTTATTACAGCCTCGATTAACCGGTTCAAATCCCGAAATTATAGTTCAGTTGATAGGTATAGAAGGATTTCGCGAGGAAAATGTGCATTACATAAAATTAAATTATTTATATATAGATCTGCCAAACTTTGGTGGTAAATCATTTGTATTAGCATGAGGCTTTTGTAATGGTTGGGAAAGACAAAGACTCGTGGATTGTGCCGTAACACTATTAATGGCGATGATATTTAGAAATTTCAGAGTTCTGCAGTAATTATCGGTCTGTGCCACTTTGCACTTGTCTTAAGTCAATCATGAGGAAATGAGGCTATACTCAAGAAACTAGTTAAATATAATTTAATCCAAGGGGAAGAGAGAAAAGAATCGTCAAAAATAGTGTAGTGCGACAAGAATTGTAAAAACAATTTTCTGTGTAATATTTGAGTAAAGTAAACAATCATTATCAGATGGCTTCACCAAACTTGATATAGTCGTAAAAACATTAATACACATTAAAGAATATTGGCTGTGTTGAGATTCAAGTGGATCAAAGCAGAACCGGGAGCCACACACCAAGATTTATTACGCTGCGGGGAGTCAAACCAACGACCGTTTGCGTAAACCGAAAGATCATAGCATTTTCAAATGTCGCGCCCTATGCAAAGTTCAATTTTGGCGTGGCTTACAATGTATTGTTTAAAATAGTCGGCGCCACCTTATAATTTACTCCCCGCATCGACCTAGCTATAATAATCGAAGGTATAAGATATTTTGTAGCATAAACATTACAGCGACAATGGTTTAGATAGAACTAGAATTGCCCTGAAGAAGAGATATATCTATGCTCTATTGATTTCTTGATGACAAATACATTCTCATGTTATTATGTAAAACGTGTACTATACATACAAAACACGTGACCCCGCATCAGGTCATGTTTACGCAATAATTATTGCTGAATTTCTTCACCTTGAAAATGACTCCTATCTATTCAGCTTCATTTATACTTTTGGAGATCCGCAATGCAGTTACTTACACGATTCTATATAGTTCTCAGCGTGGAACTTAACTGCTCTCCCCGAATGGAGTCACGAAGGCACGAACTTAAAATAAATAAAGACAGAACTGTTGTTATAATAAAGAAAGCATATTTTCTCAAAGCACCACACACAGACCACAGCGAACAGATATGCCCATCGCACAAATGATGAGCACCGTGGGTATTCGTTCGAATGACCATTGCAGCAACAGAGTCCTCGATCACTTGATTTCCTATCCATTTACGCTATTTTCAAAGCTAAAAACAAAATCTAGATTATAAAAACACTGCTCTCCTTACCGAACCACACACATTATGTGATTATAATTTACGTAACAAACATAATACCATGTTTTGCCGAGCGTCCGTTGACTCAGGCTGGCCAAAACGTGATCTTGACAGGAAGAGGAACGGTCACGTTTGCGATGCAGCCTGCAGGTCATTCACGCGGACCAAATGACATTGCTGATATGGCGAAGACCGAATGTAGGTTGCTGGGCATAACAACCCTCTATTTACTTCATTAGCCATACAGGTTCAGGTAGTTAAAGAAAATTAACGTTTTAATAACGAAATATGCCCCTATAGGCTCATAGCCTTAAAATTAGGTACTTTGTCTAAGAAAAACAAGATGAATATCCCCGGGGCCACAGAGGGCCATAAACCAGCCGGCACATACATTACAGGGCGTGTAGCGGCCCATGAAGGATTTATTGCGCCGCGTTCACCTCCACCGCGCGGTGGATAACTAACGTAGTATATTTCCCGAATGTCACCGCAAATGGTGAGTAAATTTTCAAATAAATAATAAGTATTGATACACATTTATTGTTCTATGTCCCGCGATTGAGCGAATATGTTGAAATTCTCTTTTTTCGCTGAGTACGAACTTTATCGATTTTATTGCAAAAGTCTTCCGATCTGGGACCTATCTCGTCCAAAAGCACTGCAGTCATAGGGACAGTATGCGAATTGGTGAATACCCGTAATTACTGAGTTTGTATTGTTTTAATAAAATAATCAGTACGATTTTTATATTCACAAAACCGCAAATGTATTTCAAGCTATTGTCAACACAATGAAACATTTCCAGCTGAAGATTAGCGAACAATACGCTTATCATTCTCAATTAACGACAAAAACATGTTTGACCTATTTTGCTAAACCATTAACTGTGTGTGTGTGCGGTATGTGTAACCATGTAAGGTGATAACTAACTGAGTTGAGGTTTACGATAACAATATTATAATAATCCTCTTACAATCCACATTAGACTCTGTGGCGACATTTTAGTTTCGCCTCCATCGTGCTTTTGCTTATTTGCAATGGCAGTTCTTCACCTTGTTCAGAATATCAGGTTAGAACTCTACTTTTGTTGTTATACGCAAAGCATTTTCTTCATTAAATGGTGTGGGCGATTTTTTGAGCAATGTAGTTCAAATGCTTAATTTTAGAATTAAAAATCCAACATTCTCTTTAAGCAATAATTGAATTAGAATTTTATCTAGTTCAATTAATTAAAGTACTTCTATATCGTGAAAGTTCGTTTCACGCACTCCTAACCCGTATACATTACAATTGAGAGAATAACAATAAAAACAGCTCTGACCCAATTTACACCCGGAAGTCGCAAAATAATTGTCCCCTTATTAATTAGCGTTTGCGCCTTTCCGCTTAACGGACGCAGCAAACGCGTCGGGGTAGCCAAACTGTCAAAACAAATAATTATAATAAAAAAGAAATCAATCGGTACACACTGAAACGAGAGAAGACGAGTTAATCGTTTAAATATTGTTAAATAAATAGTGAATTGATATTTAGATACAATACCACTTTATTGGTAACAATTTGTTTTTAAATCGAAAAATGTTAAATATTAACTTAACATAAATAAAAGAATGGTGCATTAATTTCAGTTGGAATAATTTAACAGCACTAAGTGAACATGAAATGAGTCATCGATTATAGTTTAACTGCGGACGTAACTTATTTACTTGGAAAATAATGTTTCATCGAGCAATTATTAAATACCTTATTTTTCCACAAAGGAATAATGAGTGAAGAAAAATCCGTGAGTTTGAAAACTCACCTTAAACACCAGAACTCTTTAAGGAAAAAATGAAAAGGGTCAATAACACTTTCCCGTGGAGTGCATCGTTTTAACGCAAACGAAGCCACGGGCAAAGTTGACTCATCAAGGCACATAAACAGATTCTATTCTGCATTAAGTTACATAGAGATTGCAAGTTTAATGAACTTCGGTGACTGACCTGCCGCAAGGATCTGTCCCATATACCTGCACACGCGAAAGTCGCCCTTCCACCAATATGTTAAAATCCATTCTTGCATACATGTTTTATTTCTAATATTTTGTATGCAACGTTAGATTTAATGCTTTGCATTGCAACTACGATTGTATATTTTATTTTCTGTGTGATCTTTTTATAAATGATTTAATAGCTTAACATTTGACGCTGATATCCATCGCTGTAGCTTTCAATCGAGAAGCTTTTAACTGAGAAAATTATTGTTATTATTGTATTATGGCGACGCTTAGTAACGATATAAATGTTTTATTTATTCAGATTATATGCTTAAATACTGGTTTGTTTCAAACTGACGAATATTAAAGAATGGTTATTACAAATGAAGTTATGATCCAGTACCTATTTACAGTTTTAATTTAATTGAATATTCGTTGTATTATTATATCCCCTCTTTAAGAAGAGTCGGTTAAACGATCGCAAACAAGCTTAGTAGTGTCGGCGAGGGCAGCGCCTGCGACCCCTAACTGGGTGAGGGACAGCGCAATGACCTGCATGCTGTAGTCCAACTATAGACCCTATCTCATTCGCCACATTCTATTTTGCCAATAAATCTATTCAATCAGCGATGAACATTCCATAGTTTTTAACATGAAAACAAATACAAAATCAGAAATTGACATCAAACGAAACTTAAAAAGTTATACACACCTTTAACTAGTTAGCAAATAATTTCGATACATTCAGTATTCAGATGTAAATATCGCCTGTAGCCGATGTTAAATTGTACGTTGATAGTTGAACAGTAACGTTTAGATTGTACAGGTGCTCGATAAGATTTAATTATTGAATTATAGCTTCGCTTACATAATGTTTTACTTACTGGCAACACTAGAGTGGGTGTTTATGGGCTTTTGCCACTTAGGCCCGCAAGCTCGTTTGCCCCCCTTGTTTACAAAAAAGGCTCAATTATTCCTCGCCTGTCAGCTTAAAGGCGCGATTAAATTCACAACTCATACTGAATTATTTCAATTAATTGCACACTGTGATCCAAAGTTAGTGTTTGTCAGCATTGATTTTTGTTGTGTGCCATTTCTTTCCCGTGTGCCGTCAGCGAAGCTAACTAGCGAACTAATATTTATCGTGGGAAGGTTGATCTATACAGCTTCCCGAAACCCCAGACCTACAGTTGATCCTTTTCGGTGGTGTAAATTCTAATATACATATATACTTCGTATTTAATCGTGTATTTGCTAGTAACATCTTAAAATATATTCTCCTGTCACGATGTTTGTCCGTGATGGACTCCTAAACTACTTAACCGATTTTAAATTAAATTGGCACACCGTGAGCAGTCTGATAGAGTGTAGTGTAGATAGTGAGATAGGATAGCTTGGATCTATAATTATAGTCGCATTATTTGTCTATAATTAATTGACAGTCACAATTATCTATTAACTCCATAAGATTCTAAGAGATGTCGAACTTTTCGACTAATTGAGTAAGTAATCAATAGATGGCACTGCTATGGTACACCGACAAACGTGTCATATTTGAAGATTCTAGAATTCTAGATTGCTAGAAATCACATTTATGACAAGACAACGTTTGCCGGCTCAGCTAGTCTACTTATAAAATCTTAATTATTTTATTCGTTGTTGTAATAACTTAAACTAAATGATGGCGATGAATAAGAAAACTTGCCAGGCTCAGCTAATTGTTTAAGTAATATTTGCTGGGCTGGGGCATGTTTCTTGTACTGGATCAAAATGTCAAAGCGTTACTTATGAATCATTCGTGACCACTCAAGTCCGAATGGTCCAATGGTCCAGCACGAAGACCAAATGTACAACCTGGTTTATACACATTCATTCTTTCTCTGTTGTGAGTCATCACACCTCAAATTCAAATAGGTACAATTGTTTTATTTTCAACTTGATTAATGTACTTCATTGCGATTGTATTTTATGCAGTACGCATTTGTTAGTGTGTCAAATCATATTATTTTTTTAATTAAATAAAAGTAAAGTATTAATTAAATAGTTTGTAAAATGTATACATACCACGGTTGCTTGACTTTTCGCATACTCCTATCAATTGTATAAAAAAAAATTTTAAATCTACTACAGCTAAGTATATTTATGAGTTTTTAATAACACTCTATCTGTAATATCTTTGTTTGATTGTCATTGCCATCCTTGGAATCTCAACAACAGCAGTGGTTTACAATTTATTGCTAACATATTAATTCAGTTATATTCACGCGTATTTAAGCACGTTTTTAGAAATTTCTTCACCAACCAAATGGCCGACAAACCATTCGTGGGCTTTTGAAAACAGTTTTTTTACCCGGAATGTGTAATCCATTGACACAAGTGCTACTGGCAGAACAATAAGAAACAAATTGAGATCGATTCATATCGTACGGTTCAATGCTGACTAAATAGTTGAATATTTTCCAGTGAATAGTTAAAAATAGATGCGTAATTATTCTATTTTTCACTGTTTTCTGTGTGATACATAGTTTTATGTTAGTAAATATAAATCGACATGATGTAACAACGCTGTTCAAATAACACCCATTTCCGATCACCCATTGTAACAAGGTAGCTGAAAGGAAAATTTTCATATTTACGCAGTACCAATTGGCAACACCTTTTTCTTAATAATAATGTATTTCCCGGGTGTATTGTAATACTAAGCAGTACTCCTTAGTAACTGGAGCAAATTCTTCACATGGTCACGTGCCCAAGGCCGATCGCGAAATTATTTATTGATTTTTTATTTAAACAGCTGCTAGTCATGTAATTATTTGCAAATACTCCGCTGTTAGCATTTATACGAAAAATATATGAAGAGTACTTTGGTTGTTGATTGATGGACATAAATTCTTATTATTTTAATGAGCAGTGGACACTTCATCAACGATTCAACAGACTGTATTGTCTCCTGTAATAAGAAATATTTACGAGGCTAAAATATGTTGGTCGGACGCAATAGTATATCAACTACTGCTTTGTATCATTTTAATGTGTTGACCAACACTGAATTCCTGGCTTGTGTCGTGTGGTATTTTGAAAAGAGGCGAACTACCGGGGGATTTAGTAGTGTAGTTTACAAACTTCACAATAATAATCATTGTTTAAAATTGCTCGAAAACGATGCCCACTTGTTCAATCAAGATGTTTCGCCAATAATTGTTTAAGTTTATCAATGAACTCATTCCGTTTGTCCCACTTCCCTCACCTTGAGGTTTCGCTATTTGTTTTATCTGTCAACTGTTTTTGGCAGCTGATTCGTTTGTCCTCACTCACCGAATAATTTAATCTACATACATACTCGTCTAACTATTTAATACAAGATCTGTAACAGTCAAAATTCGGTGTAGGAAGAAACGTAGATTTCACAAAATACTAGCTAAACTCGAGGTCTGGGCATCTAAATAGAAAAATAATTTGTTTTGATTTATATAGTGCCCATGAAGGTTGCATATATGATACAAATCTTGGACAGGAAATGATTATTTGCATAAGAAGAAAAGTCACACACACACACAGAATCATCTAGCGTGCAAGTTCGATGGCCCTATTATGTAGCTTACTACAAAATACATTTCTACCTACGCGGCAATCGACGTCTAAATTCTTTGAGAATTTTAAATAATCCAACTCTATTTATAAATTCACTGTACGTGATAAACAACGTGTATATAATAAAAAATATAGCATTTTTAATCAGTCACGGACTCTTATGTCCAAAATAAATACAAAACTGTTGAAGATAAATTATCGTGAGCGTTTTAAATACGAAATAATACAATTACTCGATGTTATTTTATAATTCTCTCAGTTACGTTGAATATAAATTACAAAGATTTAAAGAACAAAGCGAAAATGTCCTCCTCGATAAACTAATAACCCTTTTCGTCATCGGTTAAGTGATAACAATTATTGCTCGGTGACGTTTGTTATCGTAGTTTCTATACGGAAATAGACCTACGCACTGTGCAATGTCTACATATAATACGAGTACACAATATCAAATATCAAAGATCCAAATGTAAATGAATTTATTTGCCTATTATTTTAGAATAAGTACTGTCGAAACCATGAAAACCTTAGCCTTAAATGTCATTTCACAATTAAAAGAATGCGGTATTAAGACATCCTTTGGAAATTGAAGCCTTGTTAATTTATCGAAATATATAGAAATCCGTTGTAGTTAATTTAATTGTATGCAGTGAGTAAGGTGAACCGTTCACTTAGAAACATTGATATTAAACTGCTCAAGGATGGCTCTTATAGAATTGATAAAACTGAATTATCTTTATTACCTTGTATTTGAGCTCATAATTGTTGAGAGCGCGGTCGGCCAGACAGACACAGTTTTAGACGAATTTTATCTTATACATTGGACGCTTATCAAATCAAATATAATTGGGATATTTTTAGTAAGTATACGTTAGGGTTCAACGTGTTTTCTAAATCATTTAATTTGGGTTGCAATAAATCTAACATAGTTTTAAGTATTTAATTGTTTATTCTACGGTTTTCAATTGACTTAGGAACTGCTGATCAACGATTTGGTGGTGGTTTCTTCTTGAACATGGCATCTGGAACATCAGCCGATATCGCGACATCTGTAGACCTGTAATTTACTTTTCATTCGGTATTTGATTCATCTTAAAATCTCACTTTTTTAGTCTCCTGATACCTGTAGCTATATTATTCCTTTGATCCAATTTAAGATGATATATTTGTAAAGGTAGCCCTTAGGCTGGGTCGTGTCCATTACAACAATAAAATGATTATCTGAATATCTAATCGCAAGTAAATGGGTCGTCGTGTAGATATTATTAAAATAATGTTTACTCTTGATCGATATCACTTTGAATTGAATTAACAAGACTCATTTGAGTCTCTGAGTTGTTTTCTCGCTCTTGTACTCGTGGTGTTTGTGGGAGGAAACTTTTGTACGAAATACATATAATCTGATAAGTTATAGGTTATTCGGTTCCAGATCTATTCTGAAACTAAATAAACATTATATTATAACTAATATACATATTATTTATAATAATCTATATTGATGTGTGAATCATACTACTGTATTTATGTAATCACATTTCTTGTTATAACATTAATAAAGTACATAAAAATTTAAATCGATTGATTTGCATAATGAGGAAGTGAGATATTAAATTATTATAAAAACAGAGTATAGAATATTCTTTTTATATATATTGTAGTACACGCAGACATACATGTATGCTAATGAGTATCCATCCTTTTTATCTTTAAGAACAAGAAAAAACTTCCTGAATTGAAGCAAATATTCGTTTGAAGGCTGTGTAATTATAAGATACGGAAGAAAATCAATAATACATTTATAATTGTGCTCATATAGTTAATGAAATCGTTCGTAGGAAACTGCAATAAAAACCAGACAGTACTAAACATAATAATAAAGGAAATAACTTATGATATTTCATTGAATTGCAGCGCGAACCTACGATATCCGATGGATGACATTTTCGATGCGATGCTATTTTACATGATATTTTAGTCCCCGGCGGTTGTAATTAAAGAAACTGGACGCATTCATTGCCACGATATTAAAATTAATTGTCAAACAAAAAATTAAATATTTCACGTTGATGATATCGTTAAATGTTTCCTGTTTACATGATCCTGACAGATTGTACCTGACAAATATTACAAAAACTATAATGATAATGATCATTTAGAAATAGTTTAGATTTACGCATTGCCATTTTCTTCTCCTTACCGACAAATCGAAAAAATCATAAAAAGATATGATAGTTTAATAGACCGTGAGCGTAGATAGCTGCGATTCTTAATTTCTTATCACCTCGTCGATTACTTGTCCACCGCTGAACAACCATTAGGAGCATAATAAATACATAAAGCAGTTATATCTGGTTAATTCAACCCAATTCGCTATCGCAAGCGAAATCGAATCATTTTATATCTTAACCACTGGATATAGAGTCCACTTATCACTGTC
Source organism: Pontia daplidice (assembly GCA_963693355.1). Taxonomy (NCBI): domain Eukaryota; kingdom Metazoa; phylum Arthropoda; class Insecta; order Lepidoptera; family Pieridae; genus Pontia; species Pontia daplidice. The sequence continues at coordinate 12,831 of CAVNZL010000010.1, read as the reverse complement.
GCATGAATTAAATAAATTGATAAAATGAATGCAAAATAAGAGGCCGTATTAGGGCTCTCACCTCCTACGTCGTTACATAACTGAACATAATGCTCACATATATTATGCTTTCTCTGGCTTTTTGTATTTCTACTAAGTGACTGGGCCTGGTGTGGTCAAACATCTGATATACATATCTGATATGGACATTCGGTAACATTTTGCTTTGGACAACCCTGCCCCTCGTCCGGTGTATTATCGCAAGTGTCAATTTGGCAGATATATGAGTACGCGTTATTTACCACTACACACATGAAATGGATTGTTGATAACATACAAATAATATTCCAAGTGTATACATAAGAGATAAACTTTAATTTCCCAGCACATTGACTGTTTAATTACATTTGCGTTGAATCACATTGTAATTAATTATAATTGTTATAGAGATTTAGTTGAGGTTTTCTTGCTGATTGACTTTCGTAATAGTATACATTAGGGTAATAGTCTACCATGACCACGCACGCTGTAAAGTACGCGAAATGTGTACGTGGTTCATGAGAATCAGTTTAAATCTATTATCACTACGCAGAAAGACATTGTCATTTACATTATAGTAAATAAATCGTTCAATTCAAAATATCGAGAAATTCGGTTGTTGAGTAAGCAATCGGCGCTGATCTTCTCTCGTTTCATCATCTCCCATCCCATCTGGGGTCAGACTGACCTCATATCTGTAAGCCCAGAGCACGACTTGTAAAAATATCGTCGTCAGAGTTATATTTAGCTGTTGACAATTATGGAAACTAGTACACGTCTCGAATAAAACTGTTAACAAAAAGTTAATACAAAAATATCGCTTCGCAACGATAAGTTTTACTAAATTATAATTACCTTCTTGTTTTAAGTGCCTCATGGACGTCAGCAGATATTGCATCGTGTTTTTAAACGAAGACTATTTTAAACTGTTTGTCACCGTAGTGCACATTTTAACTTTTTCAATGTATAGACAGAGATACGAAGCCAGAACCAGTTTCTTGCTTGTTTACCCCACAAGAGTGTCTGTTTGTTCACACTTTCCCCGAAACACGCAAGATGTAATCACTGCCTGTTTAATCTATTCGAAGACTGTGAAACAAAGCATGATAGCCTCAGCAAACAATAGTCATTCACTTGTAAACTGGAAACATGGGTTGCTATAGCATTAACTTAAAGATTTAATGGGAATTAGAAAACGCCTCACTCGAGATTATCTATTTCGAAGTTTATTAACAATTTTCGTAATGTACTCATTTAAAAAATACTTAAAAACCTGAAGTTATCTTCGTTAAATGTTTCTCGGAGAGCCACTTGAGCTGTGATAATGTTTTGTGACGTCACAACTTGAACCAATTATCTTCACAAACATTAGCCTCATTCTTAATCTCTGGTCATTATTATTAACATAATCTATTTCAGTATCGGTTCTCAATTGCAACCGGTTCTTACTGGATACTGGCCTCGTGATAACCGACTGCGCCGGGAAAAATCAGTGTTCTCTCATCGGCTCTCAATGCGTTTTTAAAAATATATACAGAAAGGAAAAATTCAAACCTCACTAAATCTAAATCGTGTATACAAAGACTTTGGTCACAATAGCAACAGCTATTCGCGTAAGTACTTGTAAAACCTTCTTTCAGATAAACATCGTTGTTGCCATGCGGAAATACTACTCTTGAAAGGAAAATATAACATTCAGTTGCTATACAGGAAAATATTCTTTGGAAAATGCTATTACAAGTACAAAGCAGAGACGTTTAGTCGCCTCTCCGCAGGTACATAAGCTATTTGCCCAATGATACACTGATAGCAGCAATCTTATTTCCTTCATGGCAACGACTATCATTTGTATATCTATCAAGTGTAATTATTTTGTCACTTTAACTTGAGGACATTTAAACGAAACTTCCGGATGTAATGCGAATTTATTACATTATTTTATTATATTACATTTCAAGTTCTTTGCAGCAATCAGACTGCCACTGTTATAATTTAATAGTATGCTCTAGAGATGGTAGCGTGTCGTGACTACCTCGAATCCAAACTAGCAGCCACGTGTGAAATGTTAATCGAACCATTTAGAACCACTTTTGACTTCTCAAACTCAAAAGTCGTCTCAATAGAAAGCTCTAATCATGAACACCTGCAGATGCCAAAAGTCCGCTTATTTTTGTACCATAATTCCTTTTTGTTTTAAAGAAATAATACATGGAATGTAATTGCTTTAAGAATTTATGCGAGGTCCATATAAAAAATATAAATAGTCAATAAAATTCAAAATCCGACCCCGTTTGATTTGTTCTTGATATTTACTGCCTAATTACATACTATGAATGCTCAATTGTTCTCTTATTTAATTATAATAATATGTATTCTGTGAGTGAGGCTATGCATGTCTACGAATAGACAAGGGCCCCCACAAAATAACATTACACTCAATTAATATCAATACTTCTCAAGGATATATTTTAAAAAATCGATCCTCTTGTAAACATGTTTACGCAATGGCGGTGATTAAGTATTGTAACTCCTGCGGCATTGGAATAAAGCATGAATTTGTTCGTTGGCTACAAGTATCAAGGTCAATCGGTTTATTTTTATTCAAAACTAGCTTAGCATCGGATGAAATGCTCGGCATTTGGTGCTAATTTTTATTTTACTGGTCGAATCAAAATAGTTGTATTTATAGTAAAATAGTTTGAATTAAACATTTCTTCTAAGGATTGGCTGTCAACAATTTGAACCGTTGGGAATCTCGCTCTCAAGGAAAGAGTTTGCGTTGGATAAGATATACTCTCTTATGTTCTACAACCATGACTTCTTCCTTCTGCCAGCCCGTCTCCTGTCCTGTATTTTTCCCATAATTATAAGTTGTAACAAACTGATAATTTATCACTCATGATCAAGGGACGTCGTCATGTCGAGAGATTCCAAAAACATAATTATTGTATTTTTAATATTAATAATACAGACCTGATAATCGTTTCTCTCCAAGTCATTTCAGTATTTTTCTCACTTCTCAATCTGAAAATGTATACATATAAATAAATAACGATGATTTTCAGTTTTCTGTACACATTTAAAATTATTTTCTTGCTCCGCTATTTCGTCGATACTCGAAGAAAATGACAGACGGACGTCAGTACATCGTGACTAGTCGTGGACGCGTAGGATACCGGTATCAAAGTGTGCGATTTGCTATTGAAATATATGTGAGACTCTGTAACAACAGCTCTATTGGTATCTTTCGCAAAATGCTAGGAGGATCTTAATTAAATATATTTGGCGCAAACTTAAATAACAAATTTTTACATAGCTGCGTAGCTAATAAGGTGTTGTTTACTTAGTTATGGAAAAGTAAACTATACATTTTCTGCAAATGTTTATATAAGCAATAATATTTCTATATATTTTGGTTGAAACCAAATAAATGGACGTAACTTTAAACAAGTGTGGAGTTGATAGCTTGATATCACGCAATGTACGCCCGTCTACCCACTGTGAGAGGCCACCCTTGTATCAGGAGATCTATATGAAACGAATAGTTACTGGAACGTTTAGTTTGTAACGTCAGAGGAGCTTCATCTTTCATCAGCCTACTGTCGACAACTGAGCAGTTAGGACAAAGACATTTTGAAAGCAGCTGCAATCCAGAAAAGCCAGTTATCTCTTATAACCTATTCCTACAATTCTCCTGTAACGCAACTAAGTAAACAATGCCTCCAACTTACACAATGTACAGTGAGTAAAGATATTGTTAAAGTTTCGGAAAGGTTAAAGTTCACACTTCCTAAATAACGATAGCGAAGTGTGAGGTGGTTTTGCAAAGAACGGCCATTGCGACACAATCATAATAGCGATGTTTTTGACAATAATTATAGGGGAAGTAACCATTTTCTACCAGCAGAGTTTCATAAGTGGTATATACTTCGCCGCCAGAGCGGTACCGAGTGTATATGACATCGTAATGTGGTGGTTAGATATAGCTCCAATATAAGAAGCAAGGAATAGTGCGTTATATGTATGTACTAGCGAGTTGTATGTACAGAGCACGCGCTGAATTTATGTCAAGGCCCGAGTGAACGACCTCTGTGTGTGTGTGTGCAGTGAACAACTATTATGTGATATAAGCGTAAGGTATTCTTTAAGATATGAAGGATAACTTCTCATAGGCACAAGGAGAGGCCCTCATTATAATATTGAATGAAAAGCAAACCGCGTAGCATATAAAACATACAACGTACATGATATTCTTTTGCAACGAAGCGACTCGAATAACTCGTTACAGCCTAAAAGAAGAAGAATACATTTGTAATTGAAATAATACAAATTGCTTCACTTTCAATCTCCAATTCAAAGCACCAACAGTGTTCTTTAGAACAACAAAACGACAGAAAAACAACGTTTAATTTGAAATTGTAATCATTAACGAACCGCTCACAGAATTCATTTTAACATTAAATATAGCAACACGTTGCAAAACTTCCTCCCTAGCAACGACCGTTGAAACATTAGCTGCACATTGCTGGTTTACTTCCTATCTTGTGAGGCAAGTTCTAGGGTAATAATCGATGGACGTTGCTGAAGTAGATTGTACGAATATAAGTGTAAATAAATTGTGGCATGGTAGGTGGTTCTCTTATGTGGTTCAATTGGCGGAATTGAGTCGCAGATTGTCTAATTGGTAGAATTTATTTTTAAACACGGAACAGGGCTTTAATAGAATTAAGGAGCGAGATGATTTTGGCCTAGATATCACATAGAGCGAGTGTGATGGCGCTGACCCATCAGGATACCCCACTATATAACGAAAGCATACATTAAAAATTTAAGTTTCAACGACCTGAATGCAAAGACATTGATTTTTCACGTACTTAAATTAATTTAAGTTATCGTTATTATATCCTGTTAACTTGATAAGTCTGTCAACAAATAATATCTCAAAACATATCATTTGTATGCAATGCTGATTAATTTAAATAAAGCGAACAGTAAACAAAACCAGTTTTACTCTTATTACATTATGTTTCTTTAATTACTACATTACACTGATAAGGCCAAGCAGAATGTATTTTAGTAGTATGGAGTCATTTCTAGACTCAGAGAACTTTCCAGAAAGTCAGAATTGAAAATATTTGCTCAGAAATGAGAGTATGTTTTTTATACCAAATCTACGAATGATATTTACTGTTGATGTGATGTGCTAATGGCATCACAATTGTATTTTGTTTATCAGTGAGTTAATATAAAATAGCTCCGCGCTGATAACGCAAAACAACAGACTTATTTACAACTCGCTGATTTATGTGTTATACATCAATGCCACTATCAGACGATATTCCTCGCTATAAATGCGATCGCTAGCATCGCCGTTGCCTAGCAACCACTTCGAGGCTGAAGAGCAGCGTGCGGATGTGTGTGTGAAAGTGCGCCAATTACCAATTGAGGCCCGGGCCTTAATTGTGTTGTTTACAACTGGTAACGAGTCTGGATTCGCTCGCTCGCCACCATGGCAACCAACAGCAATTTTCTACTCAATCCAGAAACCCACTTCAAAAGATCAACTCAATTTCTTTTAGCGTGAAAATATATACTCATTATGATTGCTATATCTTGAGCTACCTGCACGAAAATTTAATCCCGAAATATTATTTGGAATCAGTACACGCTAATATCGTTGAATGTTGGTCTAAATTCCACTAAAACGTCGGGTTTATTTTGAGTTTGTAAAGGAGTATTAATGCAAATGCGGCCGCTATCGCCCATCATGGAAATTGGTTTCGATTTGATTTATTTCGCTTTGAAGTGAAAGAGAAGTTTGCTAAGTCAATAATCAATTAGTTGCCGCTTAATTAGAGTTGGTCTGATATGACCGCAAGGCGTGTTGCTGCCTCAGGCTTCGATTTGCGTAAATAATCAACTATAGACTACTTTACGTTTCAACTTGTAATTCAATTAGAAAGACGATTATAAAACTGAAGAACAATATCTTGATACTTTATTTGTATTAAACTATATGTCGATAACCCTTACGCTCAGCTGTATCAACAAAAAACTTAATATACAATCACGATTGTGACTAAATTGATAGGATTCAAGAAACTTAATATTTTTCAGATACTGGCACAAAATATTTGATGTATACGAGTTGGAACACGATGCATCGTCGTAATTTGTTTTAATACAATAAAAACGAAAGAATAGACTTTAAAAGCTTGTTGTTTTTTGAAGATTGATGAGGCTTAATTTGAATAATAAGTAACTCTTAATAAAGTAGAAATTATGAAGAGTTGATACAACTTTGGAATAATCTTTGTTTAACAGAATAATGGCCCAAACTTTGTGGACTTCAAAGGGCATTAAAAACCCGACATGACGTAAAGGCTTCCGATCAAATAAATATTAATAATTATTGAAGTAGCGCAACCGCGTCTTGGAGGCGGTAATCATCGCCTTGTTTAAATCACTGCGGTTAGAAAGTGAACCCTTCTATAAATTGCTTATTGTGTAAGGGTTACGCGTCAAAACTAACAGGGCTATCACGATTTACTTATTACAAACGTTGAACTTGCGATGACAAGTTATTCTTTTTTGTTTCGAGATGTCACGTAATGTTTTTATTAGAAGCAGCCCTCTGACCTCGTTTGGGCTCGCGTTTGTCGCTCTTTGTTCCGCTCTAGTGCTAGCCCTTAACTCTGTGGTAATATAAAACTTTGACGTTTTGTTTGAAGACTTCTAAGCATTTAAATAATCCGTTTGAGTGAACCCTAGTATAGTAATAGAAGTAATGCCCTTAGTCAGGTAGAGCGTTCGCGAAATTGGCGTCACGTGCGAATCAATTTTCGAATGGAATCGATAAAGGCAAGATTTCCAGTCACGTACGTTCGTGGACTGAGCCCCAGTTAATTATAATATCTAGTCTGTTTGTGAAGTAAAACTTCTTTGTTTTTCAAAGAAAAAAAATAAAAAAAAATTCAGTGAGTGACAATACCTACAGCATAAATGACGAATCATGGGTAGTTACAATTGATGTATTTCTTGTTTTCATTATGAGATTGTACTAGGAACCGATACCCAGTATAATATCGATATCCCTATATATTTGATATAACCGTTAATTGATAATGAAACCTAATGGTACAGTTAACTATCAAGTGATACCGAGGCAGACGACTCCGAAACTGGTATAGGTGAAGATGGGGTGGACCAATCTCCATCCGCGACGGGTTCGTCGGACTGGTTTGAGCTTGTTCTTTTAAATGTTGTTTGTTTTCGTGGTTGTGATCGAGGCTTATTTCTTTCCAATTCCGTTGAATTACTCAGGGCATAAGAGAAACGAGAACTGAATTTTTTGAAACTATGTATTTTTTATATTTTCTACATTTTCTTTTTTACCGTCTATCAAATAAATATCAATTATAAACAATTGATTCATTTATTGTTAGTTTTGTATATGTCGACATTTCAAATTTAAAAAGGTTTTATATTAATGTTTTTTAGATGAACGTGAACTCTAGGACTATGATATTGTGCGTATTAAAAACACTGGACCCTACGAACATTTAGATTTCTTTAAACACTGTTAGTTTACGGATTTACATTCAACGATTCTGTACACTGGAAGAAGAAAGGGCTTCGTCAGCTCATCGCCTAAGGTACTGTTAGTCAGTTACAAAAGGTCTCCACACACTGGACTACGAGCGCCGCACTGTGCGCCCCATACAAAACAATCTTATAAAAATTACAATCTTTATATTAACTTAAATAACTTAATACTTGTTACACCTATAATAATAATTAATATAACCTGAGATCTTTGCAGTATATTACACCGCGGACACCCGCGCCTCTCCGTATTGCCTTCGCTCGCACGGCTCTATGATAAATATATCTCAACATTATAATCTGCATGCGGGCTCTGTTTAAAGTATATTTTCTCATTTAAATTTTATACATTACAAAAGTAGTATCACAAACAAACGTACCAACTAGTACAATTACGAAACGTACACATATATCTGATCCCTCGCGAGATCGCCTCTAATAAATACAATCACGATACATGTAATATCTCCTACTCGACTCCAGAATAGAATTACGAACGCGAAACAAAATAATAGTCGGTATCACACGCGCGGCGGCTGAGATCTCGGTGCGCACCTGGTGCCGCCGCGCCCAGCACTCGCTCGCTACTCTAGACGGTACATATCACGCTGTGCTTCTCTTATCCAAAATCTTATATCTGCTACAACTGCGGCCGCCGCCGGCTCACTCGGCTTGACTCCGGAACAGCTTCTTCTTCTCTATCGTGAACTGGGGGCTGATGATGATGGTACCGCCTCGCGTTAAGTTTCTGTAAAAGGGCAGCGAACATTAGCATTGCAGTTCGGATGGCGAGCGTCTTCGACCGAGCTCTGGAAGAGAGATTGTGGAACTCACTTTAAGAATTGCGGCAACAGACTCGTCCAGTTCGTCGCGTCGTGCTCTAGGTGCAAGTGTATCTCGTGCGTGGTCAGCGTGTTGGGATCTATCTTGAAGGCCGCTAGCCGCCTCCCCGCCACGTCGACGATGACCGCCGCGCCTCTGGAGCCGCAAGGCTCGCCTTCCGCCAGCGCCAGGGTCTGCCTCGAGGCCCTGGCCAGCAACTCGGCCGGCACTAACACCTCCGCGGTGGCCAGATCGCTGGCGCCCTTGGCCGCCCTCAGCTCTCGCTCGAGCCTTTGAGCCAGCGCCGTTTCCGTCGGAACCGGCACCGGTGCTTCCCGCCACGTCGGCCCATTCCACGCTGTAACAAAGGAGCAAAGGGTTCTTTTAGATATATTGTCAAGGAAATTATAAATTGTAAAACGTTTAATTTGTTAAATAGCGGTGGTTAAGTTGGCACTTCAATCAGGAAAGAAAAAGGTCAAGCGACCGCAGCGATCGAACAGCTGTTGCGTCAGCTGATCGTGACGTTTGGTCCTGACTCCCGCTTTATATAGATGTATCCATACATACATTTGTACTTATGACATAAATGTAATTCAAATGCTTCGTATTAGTTGCACCAATAGTTAACGTAATGTAAGTTTGGTCAGATATGAGAGGCAGAGATGCGCGCGCCGCATAGCAACACAGCTGAGTGCGGCCGGTTAGAAAGCAACTTCCCCTCACCACTTACAACTGAATAGAAAGTGGACTAACCTTTTTCACTATTGAATCCGACGTTAAACTGACTCGTGACCGGCAGGATTTCCATATTTTCCAAATTTTTACTTATATTGTACACTTTTAATACCAAAAAATTAATTCGTTCCGTTTCGGAACTTCTATACTAGAAAAATATCACAAGTCTCTTTTGTACTGCGAATGCGCACTGAACAGCCGGCTTCTAGACCGGGACTAGCTAACGTATAGAGATCGATTGGGAATAGAAAATGTCCGAAGTTAACACGACCTCATCAGATCTGATCTCGTAACCACAGGGCTTGTCTTTCACCCTCGGCTCACCGTTCGACCCACCCGACCCTATCGCTTTCTGTGACGGACTGCCGCTGCTAGAAGTGCACGCCAGTTTTATAGAGAGCCTGGGGCGGGGGTGAGCGGGGGCCCTCCGCAGCCGGCTGCGGGTTCCCCGCGCGCCAGTTCGCGTTGCTCGCGTTATCGGAAGCACGTCGCTTTGTTGCTCCGGCACCGGTTTCCTCACAAAACGCCGGCCGGCTTCCTTTGTCTCAGTAGCGATTTTACAATTTATTGAAATCCATTCAATTTTTAATTATTCACAGTGATTCCCACACCCCGTGGCCCATATCTAATCTATTTGGATAAATTCACGAATAAAAGTCCCAAAAAAATAATGTGATTTAGCTATAAGTAAAATGTTAGTTATTAAGTGTTAGTTATAGTATTTTTATGTGTTATGATTCTTAAAAAGGCGCTCATGTATGTACTTAGAGATAAGGTATCGGTAATACTTAGATAAGCATTGTTATCGGTCGACTAGACTGGCGTCGGCTCGGCTGGCCGTTTTGTTTAAGATTATTTATTTAGTACACTATTTGATCTAGGTATATTGACTTCTACCACTTCTACATTTTTTGTCGTAATATAGTACAATATACTGAGGAAAGTAATTAAAAATATGCGAAAGATATTGAAAACACGTCGTTATTGATAAATTTGGTTCGAATAGGAATTGTCACAATGCCCATTGTTAAAAAATCAACTAACTTGCAGGTAGCAACTGAGAAGTCAAAGTGTTCTTAAACGTTGGAAATCCTACTCACTTTAAGTACAAAACGATACAAACAAACTAGAAACACTCTTTTGTTTATTAAAAATCTTATTTGTATTATAATGAAATAATATTGGCAGTTGCATCATCCTCCTAGAATGTTCTATGTTTACAACTTGCCCCAACCGTAATGGAATCGCACAAGTCGATACTGGTATTAAATCTTGTTTTCGTAGTTGTAAAAACAAATTCAGTCACAGATCTTATCATAATAACTAAGTGAGGTGAGTTGCTGCGATAATACGCAATCTATGCTAACCGTATACCTTCTCGAACAAATCGTGCAAGCTCAGCCGAAATAGACGATTTACACGATCGCAGCAACCATAGCAGAGGCACAAAAAACGAGGCATAAAAAGAGAAATGGTGAGATTTGGTTGCTATGAGGCAGCGCCGGCCGGCTTATCGGCCTTGGGCGTGACTCATTACCGGTGAAACCTACTGAAATAACATATTTAACTACATCTACGTGACTAAATCAGTCAATGCTTTTACATCTGAATGTTATAAATTTTCGAGTTTCGAGAATTTTCTTCTTTTAAATATGATAATTTTCATTTTTTATGTTCAATTTCGCTAATTGTAATTTCATTATTCCTAACTTAAAAAAATGTTACAAATATGATGCATGAAAACATAATGTAGACATATAATTTTTTCTTATAATACTCATCACGACCGTCACGAAAACTTAATATTATTTTTTATTACTTTATACATCAACATGTAGTTACGGTTTTTTTGTTTTTTCCTGTGAGACCCATACGAACTGAAAGAGATACGATACGGACAGGGCTATGGAACCAGTTTGCTGATTGTTTTCGGTATAGAGATGGTTTTTTTCTACGTTGATGCAAATCATGGTACCGAGGACGACAGGTGCGCATTTTTAAGACTGATACTTGCTTATCAAAAACAATACTAAAGTATGTTATTGGAAATACTTTAAAATCATTTTATAATGCAAATTTGTCAGCGGTACTTTGGAAAGAATCTTTCCCGATAAAACAGCTTGCAGATGTAATTCCACGTTAAAAGAGTTTCAGCTTAAACGGGAAAACGTTTGTCTGAAACCAACTTCTCGAAATCCTTTTGGAATTAAATAAGTAAATACTGTAATTGTTACACCGACTTAGATATTTAATTACATAGTACGTCACTAACAAGTAGCATTGGTAACAAAGGCAGTTTATTATTTCTCGAAGACATTGTCCGTGGCACGTACACTTTTGTCCGGACAGTGCAGGCTCGCGAAAAGATTTTATGTTCGGTGTAGCAATGCAACATTAACAAAATTACAATTTCATTTAACGAGTCCGCTCATTTATTTTGGTCACTTTTCTGAAATCTTAATCGACCGGCACACAAACTGTATTTCTCTAGTTTCTGATACTCATAGGATGTCCATTCCAATTAAATGTTCGTAATGAACTCATTTGAAGACATGATAATTGAAAACCTCACTTTGTTTGACCCAGCTACAATGCTGTGCATTGTAATATCCCGTGGGAAGGGCTTTTTGTTTTCTAGCCGCTGTCACATCTTTTTCAGCCTTGTTACACGGTTTGTTTCATAGGCTTTTCAATCAGTATGTGTGGGACGTTGATTGGTGACGGACTTGGGCCAAAGTCATTAGCAATTTTAGGTGTGACTTTTAGAGCCGTGTTTATGTAGCTAACACGTGTCCATTGTATTTATATTTGTAATTCTGACCAACTTTAGTGACCTTGTTAGATTAGAGCTAAAGCACTGTATGAAGATTAATGTGCTTCGCCGTTTGTTGGGGAATTATAAGCTCTATGAGTATATTGTTAGCTTGTAAACGTGGGATTTTATGCAACTAAACTTATTACCAGTATTGTTAGTTTTATTTTTAGACTCTCTACATGGTTTTAACTCTGATACTATATTTCTACATACTATTTTCTTACACTGAATAATCCGTTCCTAAAAAGCATCACAAAACAAGTATTATTTGAAATTTTAATTAACTTAAAAGTAATTTCTCTGTAAGAAAAGCGAGTACTGTAACGAGTTCATTGAAAGGAAACAAATTTCCGGCGCACAAATATCTTTGTTAACCATCGCTTGTACAACTTCAAGTGAAGCTTTCAAATTATAAAAAAAATTAATAATTACTGACATGATCCTTTTTTAATATCTTTCTTTTACGATCTACAAATATTCGTTACCTATTTAAATTACATTATAGTTACTGGTTAAGCCCGTCCCATGAGAACAGAACTTCAAAGGTGCATAATGTAGTTATTTGGCATGAAACCAGCCAAAGATGACGTATCAGTTGGTCTGATCTGATCTAAAATAACGATTACAACAACTTGAAGACTAGACCAAGGCTTCAAATAGAATAAAATCAGTCCAAATTAGTGCATCGTGTACTTCGTAGGCAGGGGTGAACAGGCAGTGGTTTAACAGAATGGGCTTTGTTATCATTAATCATTATTTTATTTATAAACAGTTAATAGACAGTTTATACGTGATGCCTTTTAAGAACACGTAATATATGATACATTAACGGC